>UELW01000333.1:177423-228714 GCA_900490495.1 Danionella dracula | reverse complement strand
AAGAGAAAAGAGACAAACGAAAGTCTCCCGAAAGCTAAGACGAGGAAATATGACGCGTATGTAGCGCTTGGCTTCACTGTGACTGCAGTGGGGTGCACTTAAAATCTTTAAACTAATTCACCAACTGGAGTCAAAGTACTTCATTCAGCCTGTTTACGTTAACTAACCCACACCTCTGATACCTCAGGACACAAACAAGGCCCACGAAGCAAACAGCAACCTCTGAACCTCAGCCGAAGCTCAGCCGGGGCTCAGCCAGCACCAGACGCTCACCTTGGTATCTGTGGTCTGCAAGCCGATGGCCAAACCCTCAAAGACAGAATGAAGCGAGAGCGACAGGAAGAGCATGAAGGAGCGGAAGGACGAGTGCGCGTGCAGATCCACGTGTACGTGATGGCCACTGCTCTCCACGTCGCTCAGAGCCGGGTGTCCATGAGCATGCCCGTTCCCCGCCGGGGCCAGGAGAGGAGCCGTCTCCTCACCGCCGTGGCCCTCCCGGCAGCTCAGGACCAGCTTCTCCAGAATCAACACGGTGAAGAAGCCGCACGCCATGATGAACTCGGCCAGAGGGAAGCCATCCTGGAAGAGGAGGAGAACATGTGATGCTTTCATTAACATGAGAGGAAACGGGAGCGCAGGGCTGAGTGGAGGAGAAGGTTCTGTGAGATCTTCTTTATTTTAATTACTGGGTTACTGTGTAGAGCTGCTATTTGTGTGCAGCTTTGCAAATCCATCTTTCGATCTGCAAATCTTGATCTGATTATTTCTTATATTAATACACAATATTGAGAGGAATAACAAGAGGAACGGAGAGCCTGACCTGCAGATATCAGTCCATTCCATGCTGTAATTAGTGCAAAAAAGAGTTTCCTTTTTATTTAAATTCAATATTCACATTTTGTGAAACAATTGATTTTTTTCATCTTTAACTATTAAAATGTAAACATAAAGGCTTTTCCATCTGAGTTCCATCTTATTTTTTGGATATGAACTAGTGGATAGAAAAAAACAGAGAGAAATAGAGAAAATAGCGAGAGAGGAGAGATAAAATATAAAGAATAGAGAAAGAGGGAGAGAGAATAAAGAGAGGAGATAGAGAATAGAGAAAAGAGGGAGCGAGAGAAGGAGAGAGAAAATATAAAGAAAAGAGTCAGAGGGAGAGAGGAAATAAAGAGAGAAGGAAAGAGAAAATATAGAGAAAAGAGAAAGAGGGGGAGAGAGAATAAAAAGAGAAGGAGATAGAGAGAAGAGGGAGGGAGAGAAGGAAAGAGAAAATATAGAAAGAGGGAGAGAGAATAAAGAGAGAAGGAGATAGAGAATAGAGAGAAGAGGGAGCGAGAGAAGGAGAGAGAAAATATAAAGAAAAGAGTCAGAGGGAGAGAGGAAATAAAGAGAGAAGGATAGAGAAAATACAAAGAGGGAGCGAGAGAAGGAGAGAAAATATAGAGAAAGAGAATAAAGAGAGAAGGAGAGAAAATATAGAGAAAGAGAATAAAGAGAGAAGGAGAGAGAAAATATAGAAAAGAGAAAGAGGGAGAGAGAGAATAAAGAGAGAAGGAGAGAGAAAATAGAAAGAAGAGGGAGCGAGAGAATGAAAAGAAAATATAGAGAAAAGAGAAAGAGGGAGAGAGGAAATAAAGAGAAAAGGAGAGAGAGAAAATATAGAAATGAGAAAGAGGGAGAGAGAATAAAGAGAGAAGAGAGAAAATATAGAGAAAAGAGAAAGAGGGAGAGAGAGAATAAAGAGAAGGAGATAGAGAATAGAGAAGAGGGAGCGAGAGAAGGAGAGAAAATATAGAGAAAAGAGAAAGAGGGAGAGAGAGAATAAAGAGAAGGAGATAGAGAATAGAGAAGAGGGAGCGAGAGAAGGAGAGAAAATATAGAGAAAAGAGAAAGAGTGAGAGAGACAATAAAGAGAGAAGGAGATAGAGAAGAGGGAGCGAGAGAAGGAGAGAAAATATAGAGAAAAGAGAAAGAGGGAGAGAGAGAATAAAGAGAGAAGGAGATAGAGAATAGAGAAGAGGGAGCGAGAGAATAAAGAGAGAAGGAGATAGAGAATAGAGAAGAGGGAGCGAGAGAATAAAGAGAGAAGGAGATAGAAAATAGAGAAGAGGGAGTGAGAGAAGGAGAGAGAAAATATAAAGAAGGAGACAGAAATCAGAGAGAGATGGGGAGACCGAGAGAAAGGAAAAGAAGAGAGAAAATAGAAAGAGGGAGAGAGAAAGCTCTGTAAGTTTGTCTGTTGTTCAAAAGACTCCGGCCGGATCGGTCAGGTCTCCACTCTACATGAATCGTGGTCTTGTCTCCGTTGAGGGTGGAAGGAGACACAAAGGCTGAAGAGCGTTTCGGAGTAACCCAGCTGAACTCACATCCAGCTCTCTCTTCACCAGCTCCTGGTGAACGTCGGAGAGGTAGTCTGGGATGATGTCCAGCAGACACGCCGAGAGGAAGACGCCTCCAGCGAAGCAGCTCACGAAGCTCAGCACCGTCTTGTGAAGATCTGCAGACAAACGACACGCCGGATTGGTTAAGTGCCGGTGATTGGTGGAATCGGCTTCATCTAATCACTGCTGTCGGCTAATCAGGCGCGGTGAACAGGAGGCGTACAGTCCTGTCACTTCCTGCTGCACACCGACAGGGAGATCCGGAGGCTTCACACTTAAGGTACAAAACGGTTCCTTCGCGGTACCTTTTTTCTGAAAGTGTACCTAAAATAGTCCATAATAGGTCCTTACGGTACAATTTTGTACCTTAAGTGTTAAAAAATTGCCCCTTTAATGATACAAAAGTCTAAATATAGAAACAAAATAGAACCCTTCGGGGTACCACCCCAGTGACGGCCAATGTTCCTTAAAAGATAAGAGTTTCATACCTTTTTTTTTGAGAGGGCAGTGGTCCATTCTTGTTTAGAGTCCTGAAGAGGGCTGAACGATTTGAGAAATTAATTGAATTATATGCCGGCAAATCTGTGCCATTAATCGAGCGTGTATTTTTGATAATCACATGTGTGCGATATTAAAATTTACGCAAAAAAAACTAATGTAATCAAACTCTGTAATTGCATTCAGTAGTCAATCACTTCTCATCTCAAAGTTCAGGTTGTCCAACAAATGAGGTTTCTGAGACCTGGCAGGAGTGCTGCATCGTCTCAATGCGACCTCTGTGTATTCATCTTTTATACTCCTTATGACGCAGTTCGTCGGCTTAAAGTTCATAGGCGTCTGCTTTGACTGCTGTCTCCATGTTTTAGGTGAATGCACAGAGGATGCTAAGTTCACGAGTTGCTCACTGGAGCCACCTTGAGCCAGGAGGACAGTCTCACATGTCCTTATCGGACTTCTCCGCTATCTCAGTTGAATGCTCTTCAATTTCTAGTCAGTTAACTTAAACACGCTTTTAAATACTACTACAATACCTGTAATTTCCTTAAAATAAGCATAGAAATGAAGTTCAAAAAGGAAAAAAGTGCAAATATTTGAAGTTATCCAACAAACTAAAGTAAAATACATTGTTTAAGGGAGCAACTAAGTTAAAGTATTATGCTTGTATTTAATATGACAAATGGTTTAATATGAAAAATGGTTCATCTTATTTGCAACAGTTTTCATCAATGAACTGTTTATACTGTGATTTATACTCCACGACTAATATAGTTGATCCTTTATATTTCAATCTTAACTGGATGTTTATGGGGCTAAAGCTGTTATTAAATTATCAAATAAAAATGTTAGCAAAACACTCTGTTTTGGGGCGGGACCCTCTTTACTTTAATGTCCAATTAAAATCAAGTCTCTTCCAACAAAGACAATAATTTACTCTTTAATCAAACAACAAAAACAAGACTATGAGATTTAAAGACAATACAACTATACCAATAAAAATAACTGCAAAACTGCATTTACCAGCTACAGTCAGCGCAGTCCAATATTGATTGATTGGGCGCATTTCCAAAATTCCCTCATGAAAATAAAACCAGGCGTTATTACAAACGTAACAAATCAAACAAATTCAAGTGTACATTAAAGAAACAAAAACAATACCTTTACCACATTGTTGTTGTTTTAAGTTGCTATAATAACCAGGAAAACTGTTTAAAGAATTGATTATCAATTTCATCAGATTTAGGGAAATAAAAAATAAAATTTTCTTGCTAAATTCTGACCTGTCTGTGTTTAATACGTGATGGTGGTATTGAAGGCTTTGTGATTTGAAAACTGTGTTTAATTGTATATTACGATTTATTTGCAAATGCGATGAATTGCTCGGCCCTCGTCCTGAATAGAGTACACAGACTCCAGAGGAGATGAATCAGGGCCTTCCATCAGCAAACGACGAAGCTAATCTCATCACACCTTCTAAATGAGATCCTGAGAAAGAGTAAATACTTATCCGTTCAGCTCACCTGATCAATATCATTCAGCTCACCAGATCAATAAGTAACTGAAAACTCTTCTCTTCAGGGAACACCTACTATTAAAAAAAACTTTCTCTTTTCCTCCTCTTTTTCTGTCTGTATCTTCTTCCTCACTGCTATGGTTTTTTGATCAGTGGATACAATTTCTATTATGAGAAGCTGAGATAGACTCTGACGGTGTAACAGATCTCATATCGTCTCTCCCCTAATGTAAGTCGCTTTGGACAAAAGCGTCTGCCAAATGCGCAAATGTAAATGTAATATCTGTTCAGCTCACCTGATCAATGTCATTCAGCTCACCTGATCTATATCTGTTCAGCTCACCTGATCAATGCCACGTTGTGATTAACGTGATTGGATCTTTTTTCTGGAGCATTCATCCCAAGATTAGTGCGAACAACAGCAAAGACTTTCCAAATAATGAAGATATTACCCGTTCTTGAGTTTTCAGATATGATTCACAGCATATTCTGATAAGATCACACATTTATTTGAAAATAAATGAAAAACATATTTTTTGAATCAACATTTAGACAAGGCCCCATGAGAGAGACACCATATTTGGAGTTCTATGGAGTAAACATGTGCTTAGAGTTCTAAAAACTTGAAATAAATGCCAAATAAAAGTAATCTCGTTCTGATTGATGAGTGAGGGATTGCAGTGATGGGATGATTTTTTTGTGTGTAAACCAAGTAGCCAAATAATGAGTTTACTCTTCGATTTACACTCGTGTGTATTAAAATATGAAGTTTAACCAATAGTTTATGAATTTAAAAAGACTCCCAGTGAATAATCATATATAAGGGAGTAAAAGAACATGTATAACTGTTTTAAATGTAAAAAATAAATGCAAATCTCATTTCCATTCAACCAGCAATTTAACAGACAACTATGGTATTTCGAATGCTGCAATCTCCCTGAAAATAAAAATAGATTTAATAATGACCAGGTCTGTGTTCCTAAGTTCACAGTGATCATTAAAATCCATGTTTAGCAGCATATTTACTTCTCCAAACTTCTGGTTTCACTTCCACGCTCTTCCTTTATGAAGAAAAACCATCAGTCCTCATCATGTGACAAAATCCTTATGGTATATGCCACAAATATCATTATATGACAATTTAACAAACACACATGAACACAGAAACATGCAAAGAGGTGTAAAAAGACAGTAATGTGTTACTTAAATGCCTGTTTATTCGTGCAATGGGATCAAAAATCACTATTTTAATGAAGATTTGTTTGAAATTTTGAAATGAAATTTTATTTGTTTAATATCACTTACCTGTTCCACCACTGACATGGAACCACTTCATGCGCGCTGGGATGAAACCAAAAAACATAGTTAGAAGCAGCAGCCCGACCAGAGCTCCGATTTTTACCTGGAGCAGGTAATCCATGGCGCGAGCAGATGCGTAAAGGTGAATAAACCAAACCGGAAGACGCGCAAATGCGTTTAAGTTCAACCTAGTCAGCTATAAATACTCCCATCAACGTTAGAGTGCTGTTTGAGGATGCCAAGCCCCATTATTTAGTACTTCGCGATGGTTTAAACACCTTTTTCTACATAGTTGCACGTCTGACAACTCAACAACATCTCGACGGCATGTTTATCAGACTTCGTTCCGCCCCCTGCGTGATGACGCACATTTCCGGTTGGGGACGCGCACGTACAGATTAGCGTGTCGCTAACTCGCGCTACTTTGCTGCTCTAAGCACCAAATGCTTCAAAATAAACATGTTTTTATGGATAGTTTCTCGTGAATTGAGTTGTTATATGATATATTGCAAATAAATGTCAAGATAACAATCCTTTACGATGTTTAGAGAGCATAATTACTTAGTTTGGGCCACCTAGCGCCACCTTTGGAAATCTCTCATAGGGGTCCCTCAAAATCACAGATGGCTCTTTAAATTTTCTCCAGTTTTTTATTTTATTTTTTAGAGCAAACTGAGATGAGCTCTGGTTCCTGGTGTGACTAAAGCTCACATGACTGCCTTGTGATTTAAAAAGCAAAATCAGGTCTAACATGGGAGCTAAGCTTATAAATGCAGAGCACTTGTCTCACGCCCTTTATGTTTTTATCCCAAGTTCAAAGGAATAATCCATCAGAAAGCACAGTTTTACATCAACTTTCAGTTAAACATGCACGGGTTTACTATAAAGTCGCTTCATTTCATTGCTAATTTTCTTTTATTCTAAAAAGTTCAAGGTGTGACTTCTGTCGTCTACTAAAGACTACAATAAGAGTGAGAGCTTTAGTCACTTTAAACTAATCATTTACACACTTTTTATTCAAACAAGTACAATCCCTAACATTTGACTAAATATAAATGGAATTAAACCCAAATTAAAGCTGATAAAACAGACATTACCCCCGAGCAGTCAATGTGAATATGATGTCTATTTCACTAGTTCTGAACCAAAAGACGTCATATAAATGTGATATGAATGTCTATTTAAGGTTACTTATTTGGTGGGTAAGTAATATTAGTCTTTTTTGTTAATTGCCACTTGACTCCTCAGGAATCAAGAATTTTTAGCTAATTCTTGGGTTCAGATATTGTTGAGATAGCTCCTGTTTGCCACAACAAAGTGTCTATATGTTTCAGAATTATTAGGGAGTCCAGTTTGTGTGTTTTGTTAAAAGAATTAAGCAAATTCGGTCAATATATTCATTAACACAGCAAAGCTAGCCTGAGATTAACGCAAGAGAGGAGCCTGTCTGAGGCATGAAGAGTAAAGTTTCTCATTTAATATTCCCAGAGCTAACCGAGCTCCAAGCTGCTGAGTGACCGCTGCTCCCTCTGCTATCAATAATACAAGAGGAAGTTATTGTTCCGCTGTGGTCCACAGAAACACACCGTTAAGAGCCTCGTGGGGTGGCTCCACCCGACCTTTCTCTCAAGCCACTCTGGTTTCAGAGCCAGACAACAAAAGAGAGATGATTTGAAGCCTCAATGAAGGGTTTGATTGTGTGTTTTTGTTTTTCGATGGCTGGAGGCGGGCTGCCACACGAGAGTAATAATCCCCAGAGGGACGAGAGAGGGAGTTGTGAAGTGCTGGCACAGGGGAAGAGTTTGTTGTTTGGGAGATGTCAGATTCAGGACCCTCCAGATTGAGGCTTTAGTGCTTTATGAGCAGAGAAAGTGATTATTCCACAGTTGAAAGCTCAGGAACACCAAAGTGTTTTAGGTTTTTACATATAACTCAAAATATAAAACCTCCCTGAAAGACCTCAAATCCATATCGAAAAGGTCTGTAACAGTGTCACATTGTAAAGTTTGACTAACGAGCTGTGAATGGGACCAGAAGAAAATCCATCCATTATCGGGTCGCCACAGCGGAATGAACCGCCAACTATGCCGGCATATTTATGCAGCCACAACCCATTGCTGGGAAACATTCACACACACTCATTCATACTCTACGGACAATAATTTTTTCTCAATTCACTTATAGCACATGTCTTTGGACTTGTGGGTGAAACCGGAGCACCCGGAGTAAACCTATACGATCACAGGAGAACACACAGAAATACCAACTGACCCAGTGGAGGCTCGAACCCGAAACCTTCTTGCTGTGAGACCACCGTGCTACCCACTGTGACAGCCACCAGAAGAACAGTGCTCTTTAGTTTACCTTGATTCAGTAAAGGAGAATAATGAGGAACCTAACGAGTTTAAGCTAAACGAACATATTCGTAGATCTATATCTCGGCTTAGGAAAAAAGTTGGAGGTTGGTGTATATATATAAGGTAGGACTTCAAAGTAAGTGTATTTGCAGGTTAGAAAAAAATCATGCAAGATATGATGCTAAGTGTAAGAGTTACTGTTACCTACTGTGCCATTAAATCACGTGAGAAAATATTTGTCCTTTTATTAGGTTAATTCTCTGGTGCGCTCCCGATGTGGGGAGGCCTTTAGGCGCACACACTCATGTGTTATGGTGCTGTTCTACGATACAGCCTTTTTGGGAAAGAGTCTCAAGCTATCTTGATTGATAAAGAGTTCACATTCGCCCACAATATGTGTCTTGGCTGGCTTTTAAAGTTTGAAAAGCAAATTTTACGTTGGCTTGAGAAAGCTGATGTCTTAAAGTTTGTAAAAGATCAAAGCTTTAAACAGTTTAAAGTTTGAAGCAGTATAAAAACATACTTAAAAGACACAAACCATGTTATTAGCAGGTTATAAGGTTCAGTGAGTAGTTGCTACGGTAAAAAGTCTGGTTGCTATAAAGGTATCAGCGGCATAATTTAATCTCCTTGTCAATAAGAGTCATGTAAACCAACCCACATGTCTTAACCTTTTTCATAAGCTGAGATGTAAATCTACGAAAATGGTTGCTAGGTTAAACAGTGTGGTTGCTATGGAAGGGTAAGTGAAATATGATGTTCCCCTTATCAACATGAGTTATATAAAATAGTTAACTATTTTCCAACGCTGCAATTTAGATCTGCAAAATGGTTGCTAGGGTAGTCAGTCTGGTTGCTATGGAAGGATCCATAGATTTCAGTTTGTGCAAAATGCTGCTGCAGGTTGCTGTCAGGCACAAAGAAATGTGAACACATCACTCCAGTCCTGGCCTCCCGTCACTGGCTTCCAGTAACTTTTAGAATCCAGTTTAATATCCTGTTATTTGTGTATAGCGCCATCTGTAGGCAAGCACTTATGTATATAGCTGAACTGTCTCCGTATCCGTCCACGAGGTCCCTGCGCTCAGCTGATCAGGGTTTTCTGGAGATCCCTGGAGCCGATCTAAAGTCTAGAGGTGACAGAGCTTTCTGTGGAGCTTTCTGTAGCGGCGCCGAAGCTTTGGAATGATCTACCTCCAAATGTTTTCAGCCAATATTGTAATTTTTTAACTAGGTTAAATACTTTTTCATAATCTAATGCCTTTTAAAATTGCTATGGGTGTTAAATCTTTTATTCTATTTCTATTTTCTAATTTTATGGATTGTATTGCTGATGGTAAAGCAGTTTGGGCTGTTCCCCTGTGAGAAATGTGCTTTATAAATACATTTTACTTACTTACTTTTTATCCGCTAGTTTTGTTTGTGTTGTTTGTGCTTGTTGTAGGTGTATCTGTGATTAATAAATGATGAAAAAGATTTTTTTAAATACACCTAATGTGTAGAAAACCTGCTCCGCATCCACGCGTCCCCGCTTAACCGCAGTCCAAGAGACGACCCACCTCTGGTCCTCCTTCACGCTTACTTACTATAAAATGAGCTTGTGATGCGAGAACAAACTCCCTGGCCTCTCTCTTTCCTCGGATTACACCCCTGCGCCTCTGGCCTCTCCTGCTCCTGCACACAGTCAGCTGGCACACGCCGGGACCATGTCTCTGAAACATGAAGCTCCGGGGTTCTGAGCATCCCTTTGAATCTCAATGACGGGGCGAGGGAGAAGAGGGGGAGCGGATCCAGAAGTGACAGGCGTTGAGAGAGGAGGATACGGGGAGAGCGAGCCGGCGCTAATTCACTCACGCTCACAATCCAGACTCGTCCCACCGAGCCACAGATGGGGACGAGATTAAGCCGGCGCTGCAACTCCGCCGTAAGTTATGAATCAGAATTCTGATTGGCTGTTTGCTGCTTTGAGAATTGATGAGTGTTAATTATCTATTATCTTAATTTAAATAAGGTAATGAAGATATAGAGAGTAAAGCCTAAAGTCAGTTTTTGAGGGTTACTAAAGTGTGATTGCTTCAAATTTGTTTATATATATATTTTTGTATT
The DNA here is from genome assembly GCA_900490495.1 of Danionella dracula. NCBI lineage: Eukaryota > Metazoa > Chordata > Actinopteri > Cypriniformes > Danionidae > Danionella > Danionella dracula. The sequence goes on along the minus strand of UELW01000333.1, from coordinate 218,557 downwards.
TATTTTTTTAAATATATGCTCAAAATTAAGAATTGATGAGTGTTAATTAACGATAAGGTAATGAAGATATAGAGAGTAAAGTCAGTTTTTGAGTGTGTATGTGTTACTAAAATGTGATTGTTTATATATTTTATATATATATATATTTTTTTTTATATATTCTCAAAATGGTCACTTAACACACTGAGAGTATATTTTATCAGCGTTCATTTTAGAATCAACACTGTAATATTAAGTTTGAGTGTGTTTCGAGTTATACTTAATTTTATGTATAAATATGAACTGAAGTTATTTATATTGATAAAAAAGTCATGAACTGTATTTGAACTATATTAAAGTTACTTAAGTTCTTCCACTTTAGCATGCAAAAGCACACTAAATATACTTAAAGTGTAGCTTTTTACAATGTATGAAACTAATAGTTTTTTTACTGCTTTGAGAAGAATTGTTCTTTGATGATATTTAAATTTTTAATAAAGAATTAATACATTTAAATAAAGGCAAGCTTGTGTCGAAGATATACAGAGTAAAGCTTAAAGTCAGTTTTTAAGTGCGTCAAACGTTATTGTACTTCAAGTATATTTTTATGTCAGCTAGTATGTTTAAAATGTAATTGTACAAATCTTATGTGTGTTTGCATCACACTTTCATGCAAACACTTTGAAATAATGGTACTAAACTACACTTTAAACTGCATATTTTAAACAAAATATACAGTAATTTAAGTGAAAGATACACGTACTTATGAGTATTGTACTTAAAGAATATTTGTTTTTTTAAATATTTTTTAAATTGTATACTCAAAATTGTCACTGTAACATAAACGGAGTATATTTCATCAGTGCGCATTTTAGAATATTAATTTTGAGTGTATTTCAAGTTATGTTTAATTTTATGTTTATTTATGAACTGAAGTTAATTCAATGTATATTAAAGTTCTTCCATTTTAGCAAGTTTAGCTTTCTAATTGGTTATTGACTGCTTTGAGAAGAATTGTTCTTTGATGAGTGTTCATTAAAGATTATCTTAATTTAAATAAAGCCAAGCTCGTAATGAAGGTATTCTGAGTAAAGCTGAAACTCTATTTTTAGGTGAAAGCAACAAAATTACTTCACTCTACTTTGAGTATATTTAATTTTCAGATTATGTTTAAATGTATGTTTACTCAAATTCAGATTATGTTTAAATTTAAATAAATTTTTGTAAGTATATTAGTCATATAATATATACATTTATACTATATATATATATATATATTTGCGTCACACTTTAATGTTACCACTTTTACACACTGAAATGATGTTTTCAAAGAGTTGCTGTGAATTTACAGTAACATAATACATGTCACTTCACAACCGGATTCAATAAAACACATGGCGATATAATGATATACATGAAGAATTAAACAGTTTAGGATAACAGAAAGAAAAAAAGAAAGAAATCAAAGTTTTATATTGTCTATTATATTTCTACACATTTTTCCAACATTTCAAAAAATTCTGTCACCGAAATTGCCAATCCATGACATTAATTTACATTATAAGTGTATTTATTAGCAATAATTTCATTTTATTACTTTTTTCCAGAAAGTATCTGTTGTTCTATCCATCCATTTGTAGATTACACTTTATACATACATATACATATTAAACAAAAATATGCTTTAAGTGAAAGATTCGTGTACTTACTAAAGTGTGAATAAATGCGCTAATATGACATTTGAGAGCATTTCAAGCTACTATTGAGTCTGATTATGAGTTAAAGTTATCAATGTTCATTAAAAGCCATATACTGTACTATAAACAAGTATATAAAACACTAAGTTGTTCTACTTTAGCATTTAAATGTTAAACACTTAGAATATAGTTTTTCTACTATTTGTTTAGGATTAAAATAAATGTATCACAAAGTTTCTAGAGAACTGTTCAGCAGCACACATACAGAGAATCAGAGGAGCTTCAAGTACACACAACTATGTTCAATTTAAGTACACTTAAATTAAATTACACTTTTTTGTAATTGACAATTTTACACAAAATTTGCAACATGAACAAACAAATACACCGCACGATTTAAGTGTTAAATGAGCACTCCTGGTGTCAAATGCTGGATCTATATAAACACTGCCAATAGTGTTAAATGCAATACTATGAGAGTTGAATTCCAATTTCTTTAAATCAAATTTAACATGGCGTTGGTGTCATAGTGTTAATATAACTTTCATAGTGTTACATTTAACACTCTGGTAGTGCTTATATAGGTCCAGCATTTGACACCAGGAGTGTTGATTTAACTACTAGCTCTAACTAACATTTTACTGTGAGATTTTAATTGTAAAAAATACATATTTTGTTTTGTATTGAAATTTTTTACATCTTTTAAAGAGTTAAGCTCTACTCAGTGAAAGTTTAGCCAGGTGACGGTGGATGCTCATTAAGATTTCATGTGCACTTCGCAGCGTGACACTGGACCCTCAAAGTCTCCTTCAGCTGCTACAGGAACACAAATCCAGCCGTGCAGAGACACCAAAATGAATTTACACCCGATACTTTGAAGAAAGAGAAGTCGGGATGGGCAAGTTGGGAATCGTGGTGATTCTACTCCTCCTGGAACACGTATCAAGCACGCCTCGTGGTGAGACGCAACTATTAACGTGTTCCGGCTTCTTTGCGTCCTCTAATTTTGGATGAATTTGTCCGCAGGCAGCAAAACCGGGGAGCAAAGGGAGGCCATTTTAAAGCAGCTTGTTGAGATCTGGAGGAAAGGTGGAGGATGGAATCCGTACGGAGCTCGAGCACCTGCAGAACGACGAAAAGATCAACAAATTCACTCCCTGGTGAAAAGCATCATGGGTGGACTAAAGTCTCTGCGAAAGAAAAGCCTGCAGCTTCCTTCGCTGAACAAAGCCTTCGATCGGCACAGACTCTCAGGGTTCCTCTACAACATCTCCATGTACCTGCAGGAGATGAGTGCGGAGTTAGAAGAGGGACAGCCATCTTTCGGCGACGAGCAATTTTGGGAGAACTTGCTGTACACTCTTCTTCACTCTGGAAGGGATTCCATGCTTGGTCCTCCGCGGCCCGTTTTCAAACTTCAGGATCTGTTTCTTTCTCTCAGGGGAAGCCCTCATTGGGATGGACTTCTGGGGTTGGTGCAAAGCATTTTGACGCTTTCTGAACGCCAGCCACAAAAGCCCATTTTGACTTTCGTGACGCAGAATTGGAAAACCATCAGCGCTTTGCTGGAAACAGTTCTCCAGGCTCTGGTTAGTGGGACGTACACCCAAGCTGTCGCAGGTCTTCAGGGTTTCATCTGCGTCCTGAAAGGAAGAAACGACTGCGACTTCAATCTGAGATGGCTCGAGCAGCTCGTCACCTTCATGGAGACCAGGAACTGGAAGCCGGTGGTCAGTCTGCACCCTCTGAATCTGGAAAACCAACAAAAAGAAACGGGACACTCTACCGGACGGCTTAAACCCTTTCTGGTTCCCCCCGAGGTGCTTCGAGAGGAGCAGCTCTTCCTGAACCTGTCAGGCAGTGAGTTGGAGAGCCTTGCCTCCATGCAGACCTTGCTTCTTCAGGCTTTGTCAAGGGCTGGGGCTGGAGAGAGGGCGGCACAGTTCGCAGAGCGCAACCCCGGTCTCGTACAGAGCTTGGATAACCTTCGACGAGGGTTTCTGCGGAATGTGGGACGCAGCGTCTACGGTAATCTGAGAAGAAAGGTGGCGTTTATGACCAAGGCGCTGCTGGAGGATGTAAGCAGTGTGGTGGGTGAACCCCGGTACAGCCACCTCGGCAGGTGTTCAGTAGGTAAGTCAACACACTCTAAAACTCATCTTTGTTCTGCTCTTTACTGAGTCTCGTAACTAGGGTCGCCACATGACTCGTAAAATACAAAATCATTTCCTTTTTTAACTAAAAATTAGGCGTTTAGTTTTAAATCGTTACGGGATGTGGTTTGTTCCATATTCCATAAAGGAAGCTCATCCTTAAAAGTGAAAATGACCAGTCGCCCAGATATGGAGTGACCCATATCTGGAATTTTGTTCTGCATGTAACCCATCCCAGTGTACACACACACACAGCAGAGAACAAACACACTGTGAGCACTCACCCGGAGCAGTGGCAGCATGGCTGCGGGGCCCCGGGGAGCAGTCGGGGAACTGGTGCTCGCTCGAGGGCTCCACAGCTGTGGTTGTTGACGATGGAGAGCAAGTGTTTCATCACTCACTCCACCTTCAACTCGGTAGATCTGGGGATCGAACCTGAGACCTTCTGATCACAAGTCGATCTCCTTATCCACCGGACCACAACTGCTCCACACTGTTTACAGGCGCTCAATCTGGCAGCAGAACTCCGCGGTATGACACCTGTGGTATGGCACCTGTGTGGCAATGGTGGAGCGTCAGGTACCGCACCTCATGAGTCACGCCGTGGCCTCAAGCCACCACCGTCCATGCCAAGGCAGTTAGACTTTTTTTGCTCATTCTTGAAAGATACTCATATCTGGATTTGCACCAGCCAAACCAGGAGCTTCTTCTGTTGATGTGTTTTTTTCTGGAGTACTGTAAAAACAAACAAACAAACATGGCAGACAAGTTAAAAGATTTACTTTCTGGGTGGAGATTGATAGGAGCCCTGCTGGTAAAATTTTAATCTGTAGTTGCTAATTATCTGACATGTCCTCCATTTTTCGGCCTTTGGAGGTCATAAATATAATAATCTATATTTATCTATAAAAATAATATTCTTCCTCTTCCTTGAATTAAAGATTAGCACACTTGAAGACTAGAGTAGGACTTAAAAACTCACCAATTTCACGCAAACCCTCGACACTTGTCCAAAATGTCACTCCAGTTTGTGCTGATAACTTTCCAATCGTATGTCCTAGAAACTCATGGTAACGCGATTTGACACTGTGCCATTTTTTTTTTGCCATTTTGCTTTTTCTGCCATTTTGAATTTTCTGAAAAACGTTCTCAATAAACATAACATTCAATCTGGCAACTAAACAAAATGGAATTCAAGGAAATTCTGCAAAACATTTTCGAACGGCTTGCGAATGAAATTTCCTAAAACTCATCAAAATGTTCACTCTGAATCTTGACAACCTTTTGAAATATTACCAGCAATTAGAAGTTGATCTGAAGTTGTCTGCAGCATTTCACCACAGTGCCCTCAGTGGTCTGGAGGTCCCAGTAAGCCATTTTGGATATTGGCCATATTGAAAAAAACTGAAAAAATACTCTAATTTTCTAAATGCATTAAGTTAAAATTCTGAAACTTAACATGCACATCTGCATGCCCTGGAGGCGCTCAAAATGAATTGTTACAGCGCCACCTTGTTGTCAAGAATTTCCCTAAAACTTTTGCTATCTTTAGCAAGTTCTCTTGAGTCTGGTCTCGACTTACTCTCTGGGTCAGGCCATATTTACAATATACAGCCAGAGTTTCTGTGCTCCAACTTCAATTAAGTCAAAAGCAACTTTTTCAAACTCCTCCTAGACATTTTTTTAATCCCTGCATTCTTTTTTAATCCATGCAACCCACACATTCTTAACTTTGAAGACAAACTTGATCAGTCAAACCATTTTTGAACAGATCATGATCAAACATGACACAACTTCGCCAATCCGGTTACGAGGTTATATCTGAGCAACGCTTTTAGATATTGAGTCCAAACTTGGTACATGACATCATATCTTTGACATGTGTTTACCTGCAAAGTTTTGGCACAGTGCCACCTTCTGGTCAAAAGATATCATAAAAAGTTAGAAATTGCTGATTGGTGACAGAAACATTGCATCGACAATATTATACACAAATTATATAGGTAAAAGTGGCTCAATTCCAATGCCATTGCTCTGCAGAGGTTGTAGGTTTGAATTTCAGGTAAAGCAGGAGCTGTTTTTAAACATTTGGTGAAAACCTGAAAATGTTTTATGGATGTGCTTCTTCTTAAAGTTTTCATAAGCTTTGTGCCATGAAACCGATGTGCTGCTTGCTGTTATAATAATAATATTTCTTCTCACATTCGCCTGTGTGTTGTTCAATAAATTAATCCACTTATATCAGTTGAAAATGTAATTTCTGATATGTATTAGTTTGTGTCCATGTCAGCTTATAAACTTAAATAATGAAACAAACAAGGAAATCCTAAAAAGTTTGTAATAATTGAAATAAATTCCTGTTACATGTCTGTAATGTTGGCAACATTCCCACAGATTTCCATTCCCATATGTCATGCCCGGGCCTTGACGCAGAGTTTTGAATCTGTTTTAGTGTAGAGTTTAGCGTAGAAGTGAGCAAAGAGGGTTGGAGTCCAGCGAAGTTTCACTTCGACCTTCATGCAGCACACTTAATTCTGCTAATTAGCTCCTCCTGGCTTGTTTGAAACTACTCTTGTGTACTTTTAAAAAAAACCTGACAGGACTTTGTCCACCTTATCACAAGTTTTTGGTGTGTAGGAGGTAATCCGAGTAAAGTTACCTCAAAGCAACCATGTCAAGAACATGCAGGATCCGCCCAAATAGGTAAATCCTCAAGCTGAGAGGCGCAAAGGTTACCCACTTCACCCAGGCACACATTTTCTGTGATGACGTCCGATCAAATTGAACGATTCGTCTCAATATTTGGCAACCAAATAATCACATTTTACAATCAGCAGTTGTTAAATAAAGGACCTGTTGCCTGATTTATCGGTCCTTCTCGAGTTAAATTTGATTTGTTAAGCCTTTCTCCCTTTCCAAACGCTGCTAATCCCTCGACTGAAAGGCTCACAAAGGCTTTGACGGATCTTTGTTACTCTAAATCCCATAGGCTGAGCGATCTCCTCTTTCGTTTATGTCGTCGGTAACCACACACCGACGGTATTATGTTCAAAGCTATGCTGTTACATCAAACCAATTGTGAGATACAGAGGTCAGCTCTCCATTTTCCTCAATTAATCAACAGTGCGCTATCATCAGTGATTTTATATCAATCAGCTATTCACCCAGAACCTTCTTTCTCTCTACAGGTGACCTCAGGCAGCTGATCTTGTGGTAAGAGGAATTTCAAAGCAATTTCAGGTAAATCACATGCAAAATATCCTATATTTACAGTTGATTCTGTGCAGGGGAATTAGACACAATTTAACATGGAACGCTCAAGCGATGGGTTTCCAGACAGAAGTATTACCTAGCAGGCCAATTCTGATGAGCTGCAACTCTTCAGAAGCACAAACAATGTCTTTAAAGTCTCAGGCTAGAAGAAAAAAGCTCTTCTCATCCTCCCAGACCTTGCTAGACCCTTCCATCTCCGCCGAGATCCTGGAAGCTGCATGCAACGCCTCCATCCCTGGCCTCACCGGGGTCTCCAACTTCACCGTCTTCCTCTACTGTAATCTCTTTGAAGCAGAGAGCAGCTCCCAGGATTCTGAGGTGGATCACTTCGGGGTGGACCTGCATGCGACCTGCTCTGACGCTGCATGGTACCTCTCTGCAGCGGAGGAAGATTTTCTCTGGGTTCATGTTTGCAGTGAATATTTCGCTCATCAGTTTAACAAAACCGTCTGTGCCAACGCTTCCTTCTGGCTGCAGCACGCGCAGCAGGTACATGGAACTGAATTGCACCGATTAAATGTGAATTAAAGGAGTTAATAGGCGACAAGTCATTATTTCTTTCGTCACCAGGATAAAAGAGAAAAAAAATAAAAAGGTGACGTGAAATTTAAAAAAGGAAGATATAAAGTAGAAGAGCTCTGAAGAGACATGTTGAGGAGGTTGTCCCACTGTAAAGATGAACTTCTTCAAAATATCTTAAAAAGGTGCTATTTTTCAAGTTATTCATGCTCATTTAAAGCCATACATACTTACATATACTTTAAATTGTTCCACTTTAGCATATAAAAGTATACTAAATGCACGTACATTTGAGCTTTCCTAAAATGTATTTACAATTGAAATATATTTAGACAAAATTAGTCAAGTGAACTTTTCATGAACGTGCACTTTAAATATAAGAAAAATCAGACTAGCTTAAAGTACACAAAGTATGTTATATATCAAAATACACTTAATACATTTGCTTTTCACCGTTGCAAATCACATTAAATGATACTTTGCCACTAAACGAGTTATGTATCCTCTGTTCCTCTTGCTACATTGGTTTTTTGGTGTTAAAAACACTTTTGGCCTGGAACATTTAAAAACATTTATTTTTTAATGACTCGATTCTGCTACGGTTCACTTCCGGGTCAGTCAACTCATATGTCCTTCATTGAGATGAGCTGCATTAGCACTTCATCTGATTGGTTAGTGGGTGGTGCTTTGGCAAATGGGTGTGGCTTTAACTATCGATCCATTTTGAGATCCCAGAAAAAGAAAACAGGATTACACAAACATGCGTGAACCAATCTGAATAGGACTCAAGGCATGTTTTTGATGAGGAAATGATATTAAAACATGCTCGAAACGTCTAAATAGTAGAGTTTACATGATATGCCACCTTTAATGAACGATAATATTTTATGAATAGATTTCCTGTGATGTTTTCTCAGAAAGTAGCTGCAAAGCACTTCCAGTACCTCAACCACTCCAGCATTGATGAGCTCTGTCTTCAGCTCTCCGGTGAAGCAATGGTGGGAGCGCCTCCAGATCCCTCCGAGGACTGCTTATCGCTGCTCAACAGCAACACCCTCACTGCTTCTGATTTCAGAAGGTGCTTCCTCCCCAACAACACCGCTCTCATCGCGTCTTTGTGTGGGGATGAGTCTCAAACACCAGAAGAAGGAAGCTGGGCTGTGGAATACTGCTCTAGAGTCACCCCAAATCCCACTCAAACCCCTCCAAAAGACAACTGTAACTTTACAAACTGGAGACCTGAGGACTTCTCCACTGCGTTTGAGCTTTGCATGAATAAAACTGCTTTTAAAGACCATGTTTGTGCAAATTCCACGCTCTATTTCACTGTAATCCAGAAGCACCCCTCAGTTTTTAACCACTGCTTGAACTTTGATGAAAAAACAGACTCCAAGTGTGTCCTCCAGAAGCTCTTTGAGATGTTGCCTGCGCCGTACGACTTTGACACGTCTCAGCTTTGTGTGAACCCCTTGCCGATCCTTCAAGAAGCCATTCAGAAGCTCACTCAGTGTGAGGGAGTGGTGGATGAGCGCACGGGTTGGCTGGCCACCGTCACTTACGTGCTCCGGGTTTTGGATTTTGTGGTTGGGCTCTCATCTGGTCTGAATGAAGGAGAAATAGAGGTGCGTCAAGGTTTGGGGCAAGCCATTCTTCTGTCCAGCCTTCAGGACAACGCGTCGTTCTGGGCAACGCTCCGACCCAACGCCTCCCTGAGCGTGCTGCACACTGTCGCCATCTTTCTGAAGAGAGAGGAGAACTCCAGCGTAAAAGAGGATCTTCTGAGCTGTTTCAGTGTATGTCTGGTGTTTTACTCTTGATATTAGTGTTGTGAACATTTGTTAACGCACTCAGTTGCAAAGGCTCTTCTTCTCAGCAGCCTGTCCTGTGGGATCTCATTCAGAAGGAGGGGAACTCGTCTGCTTTACGGTTTTTAATGCAGGTAGAGAGCGTTTTCTTCCATATAAAAATGTTTTCCTCAATCCTCTGTAACAAACAACATTCACTTGGCCCAGCTCTGGTTTTCTCATTTGGATTTCCTGATCACAATGAATTATGGGACATGACTGGAGCAAGTCCTCATTCCAGGCAAGAGCCAAAGACGGGCCACATCTAACCATGTCTGGCCCATGTAGTTTTGTGCCACATCAAATACAATGTCACTACTTCCAGACTCGTGTTTGGCCCACTCACCACATGTCATTGCTAGATAAATGCCAGAGGTCCCAGACTAACGACAAAGTTGGCCCAATTTTTTTTTTTTGCGAACCTCGCCAGACCTGGACCCACTTTGGACAACACCACATGCCAGTTCTTGATGATTGTCAGAAGATTCCATATTGGACCGATGTTTTGGTGACTTATCTTTCACACACTTACAATTTGGTAAAAAAAAAAGGGCCACATACATGAGTCATATGAGTCAAACATGAGTCATATGTAGCCATTGTATGTTCAAGTCTAAGTTAACTTAAACTTGATGTCTGGCCCATGTCGTCTCTGACACAAAATGCTTTTTATCCTTTCAAATACCTTTTTTGGTTAAAACATGGGCCACACACGGCTCTGGGATGCTCTGCCAAACCTGAACCATGTCTCGCCAACACATCATGTGCCAGTGCCCAATAAATGACAGATGTGCCAGACAAATAGCAACCTTGGCCCAAATGCTTTTGCCGACTTAGCTTTCACACATTTTGAATTTGGTGAAAATATGGGCCAAACATGGGCCATACACAGCAGTTATTTGCTCAAGTATCGGCTCTAATTTACTCTTGATGAATGGTCCATGTCCTCTCTGACACATAAAAAGTGATATTACCTCTGCCATGTTTGGCCCACACGCTTTAGGCTAGTGTCAAATGAATGCTAAATATTTTTGTATTTGAATACAAATTGGCGTCACGGTGGCGCAGTGGGTAGCATGGTCGTCTCACAGCAAGAAGGTCGCTGGTTCTAGGCTCGGCTGGGGCAGGTGGCATTTCTGTGTGGAGTTCTCATGTTCTCCTCGTGATCGCGTGGGTTTTCTCCGGGTGCTCCGGTTTCCCCACAAGTCCAAAGACATGCGGAATAAGTGAATTGAATAAGAACAATTGCCCATAGTGTGAATGTGTGTGTGAATGTTTCTCAGCGATGGGTTGTGGCAGGGAAGGGCATCCGCTGCATAAAACATATGCCAGTGAGTTGGCGGTTCATTCCGCTGTGGCGACCCCGAAAGGGAATAAAGCCGACATGAAGAAGATGAATGAATAATTTCTTCGAAATATAGATCACCATTAGATGCTCTGCCAGACCTGGGTCACGTTCGACCTACATGCCATATATTGCGAGCACTCAATGAATAGGAGTTAGCCAGATAATGCCCAAAGTTGGGCCAATTAATTTTGAAAAATTAGCTTGCACATACTTTCATATTTGGTCTAAATATATGCCACTCATGGCAACAACGTTCGCAAGTCTCAGTCAAGTCAGTCTTCATTGACAAAACAATACCACCTTTCCAGGCCTGGGCCATAATTGGCCCACACCCTGTAGGTTATTGTCCAATAAATTCCAAAAGTTGGCCTATTTTGTGTTTGAATACTTGGAATTTAAGCAAAACATGGGCCACACATTGTCATTATATGATCAAGTGTCAGTCAAGGTAACACCACAAGGTGTCTGGCCCATGTCCTGTACCTCTGCCAGACCTGGGCCACGTTTGGCACATGCACCAAATGTCAATGCCATATGAACGCCATATGCCCCAGACTAATGCAAATAAGGCCCAGTTTGTTTTGCTGATTTAACTTTCACATACTTTTAATTTGGTTTATTAATGGGTCACACACGGGTCAGACATGCACCATATGCAGCCATTACAAGCTTACGTCTGCAACAAGTTAACTAACGCTTGAAGTCAGGTCCATGTTCAGCCAAACAATACTGTCTCTGCCAAACCTGGACCATCTTTGGCTCAAACGCTATATGGCAGTTCCTGATGAATGCTTGATGTTCCAGACAGATCTCCAACTTTAAGCATTTTTTCTTGGTGACTTCGTTTCGCATACTACCTGCCCTGCATCCTGGATTTCTCATAGTACTTTTTTGAAGGACCGCAAACACACACCTTGTGACCCTCAGAGGTTTTATTAACCATTTATTAACCAGTGTTCCCAATCAATTAATCAACCCTGATTAGCCACTAGTTATGACTTCATGCACATGAGACTGAAATTAAACGATGTGTTTAATCAAGTATGTACAATCTATCAACAAATTATGAGCAGCGCCATCTATATTTACATACCTTGTATTGACATCTGATAATACTGATGTCCTGTAACCCCAGGAGTATCTACAAATGCCCAGAGAGAGCATCCGCAGCGTAGTTCTTTCAGCAGAGAAAGATGCAGTGAAGAAATTCCTTTCCCACGTTCATCAGAGCTGGGATCAGCTTCAGGTGGAAACAATTCAGGTAAAACAATTCAGCTACAGGGTGCTGTCTATAGATAAAAATGAAGATAATATCGCATGGACCTGAAAAAGTTATTGCAATTCATAAAAATGTTATACGTTGGCTGATGTCTTATTTCTCATCGAAACGTTTTATTTTAAACCCGAGGCGCTTCTTTCTGAGGTACAGGATTCTTCTAAGCAATTGTGGTGAGGAAATCAGTTTCAGACTAACAACAGATTGAGAAAGCTTTTCTATTTTAAGTGTTTATGAGTTGTTTTCTGATCTTCAGAAAACATTATTTCCCCAAAAGAGCATTTAACTCAATGCTTCATCAGAAAGCGTTAGGCTTTTTTTTGTCCTTCAGCAATCCGAACATTAAGCAAAATAGATAAATATATACATACATACACTGAATTAACGTTAAAAATGTATGTTCATACAGGTAGAGCATATGACGAGGGCTTTCTACCTGTACATAGTTTTAATTTTATTTAAAACATTCTTGTTGCTTTTGTGCAGTAGGCAAATAGCGGGACATTTGTTTGTAAAGTAATGGCAGGACCAAGCTGGAAGTAGTTGCAGGTACAAGGACCCCTACCCCCAATCAATAAAATAGGTAGATTTTAATATTTTCCTGTCACAATAATTGTTGCACCACTCGGATTAGAATAGGACCCAAAATGAGACACTCCAAGCAGAGTTCCAAAAAATGAAGTCTTTCTTTAATTAAAGTGTACAGGAAAACAAACTCCACGAGGGGAGAAGCAAAACAGCCAAAAAAATTTAACAAAAGGAAATTCCTTTACTTGTGGAAGAGCGAAGAGGATTAGCATATACAGTACAACTGTGTCCAAACACAAAAACCGTGTGAAAGCCAGGGAAACAAAGCAGCACTTGACATTTCCGTAATTATTAAATAATATTGAATGTTAGTCAATGTCCCTACCTCTTCAGAACCCCTCCCCCTCACCCTATTTATGTATCAATGAAGGTGTCTCTTTGATGAAGATCTTTGGAAAGATCTTTTTATAAACCTTCAGACGGCATTCCTTCAAAACTAGGAAACAGTGTGTGGTTCTGAACTAAGACCATCATAGAAAGTGCTCTTGATTTGCTGCTGTCACGTTAAGAGCTTTTCCCTTAAGAGTTGCTAACAACTGACATTTATAAGCTAGTTATTGTGTTGACATCATGTTTTATGGAGGCTACAGAGGGATTTATGGGTCTTGTGCTCAGCTCACATTTAGTAAGAGTGGCTTACTTTCATGCCTTTTAGCACTGCTTAAGTAGGTTAATTGCCCTTAAGTAAAGTAACACATTAGAATCAAGAAACTTTTAGGAAAATGCATCTGAAATCTTTATCAACCAGTCAGTCGAGATGCACCCTGAGCTAACTCTATTTTCTATTGTTCTAAATATTTTGGAATTATTAAGAAACAACAATTTTGGCATTGGGGACTGCTTGGGATTCTCACAGTCTTGTGTAGTCGAATTTTAAACCTCTATTGAACAGCGCTACACATACGTTTCTGATGTCACTCTCAGGTCTCTCCTAAGGAACAAGAGGCCATGGAAACCATGACTGCGGCTTTTATTCACAAGTTTCCACGAGTCACACCAGAGATTTTCATCGACCTCTCACAGTTTATACCCTACATGTCTGTCTCTGACATCCTGACCTTCCCGGCCTCTCTTATGATCAATGAAAGCGTGTAAGTGGATTCTATTGGTGCTCAATGGTTCCAAACTTGTTTCTTTCTCCTGTTGAAGATAAGTAACTTGTTTAATAGAAAAATTGCTTATTGATTGAGTGGCACTAATCAATCATTAATATGGTTTTAGCTTAAGAAAGACACTCAAACAGATTTAATTGTCTTTGTTTGCACACACTTCTGTAGACTGCTGGCCATTAGCGATCACAGCTCTGAGATGAAGTCTCCACAAAAGCAAGCCTTCGTCAAGCGCCTGCTGCAGTCTAGCGCTGCTGGAGACGTCGCTTCATGGCCTCCAGGCTTCCTCAGCTCCATTCTGCCTCTTCTTCCACACCTCCCTGTCAGCCATTTTCAGCAGCTCACGTCTCAGCAAGTAAGTGAAGAATTGCTTCGGTTTTGCTTAAGGCTTTATGCTAAAATGTAAATGCTGGATCAACAGCTGGCACCATTAACGAAGATGTTGGCAAATAGTAGCCTGGATGCCACCAGGGGGCGCCATGTACTCCGTACTGTCTTCAGCAGGGGGAAAAACCTGACGAGCGACAACATATTGAGGTACAAATTCTTCTAAATTTAAACTATTTTGATAGTTACACCGATTACTACCACTATGTGTAAGATTACCTACTCATAAAGTGCCAGAAAGCTTTAGAACAATTTCATGATTATTACTTGTATGCAATGGTCTCTTTTTGGTGAAGATTTTAACCCTTTTGTTTGTTTTTTTTTGTTGTGTACATTTTTTCATCTTGTTAAGACATCCTCCTTAACTCTTCTATCGAACCTCTAGTCCTGTGGCTCAGAACATACTCTACAGATGCCCTCCATAATCTCAAAGTAAACCCAGGACTTGCCCTTCACCTAGGCCCATCAAATCTGTAGATCCATTTTGGCACTCCTGTCCATCATCTCTTCTGGTCTCCATCCCACTACAGGCAGTAGTCACCCAGATGCACCTCATACCTCTACTCCTGTCCATCATCTCCACTGCCACCTGTAATCACCCCATGGCTCTTCTGGTCTCTATCCCACTACAGGCAGTAGTCACCCAAATGCACCTCATACCTCTACTCTTGTCCATCATATCCTGTTCATCATCTTTGCTGCCACCTGTAATCGCCCATGGCTCTTCTGGTCTCTATCCTACTACAGGCAGTAGTCACCCAGATGCACCTCATACTTCTACTCCTCAAAAGACCTCAGCTTTCTTTTTAACTCTTCTACCTGTGCTAACCATAACATCCATTTACACCTGAAATTCAGATGTCCCAGTGGACCCACTGCAACTACACATGCCAATATAGCGTGTACTTCATCTAAGCCCTTCAAATCTGCTCTAACATGCCTGTCTTGTATCTCCACAGTCACCTTTTCTCTATCGCCTTTCCCACTGTGGGCAGTCATTGCCACTCCAGCACTTCGAGCTTTTGCTCCAAAGAATCTAGTGCCCTATTAAGCGCCATCTCTACCTCAGTCCGCAAATGTCCCATATTCCGCCACAACTCTCAGCATCTGCTTATTTGCCCTCCAGAGGATCCACAGGTAGTTCCTGTGTCTCAGGATCTAACAAGACCTCTTGTATGGACGGTTGCACTCATTAAAGATCACCTTGCATCTGCACCACACACCTTTGTACCCGACAAAGATCTTTTGTTTTGGACTCTCTTATTATGAGTTGATGTTTTTGTATTTTATGTTCTCTCAAAGATATGAGGTCCTCTGTGTTCTTGTACCCGAACCTCCATTCTCCATTGTCTCCAGTGTTTCCTGTTTCTTAAATACATCCCTAAAAAATGTGTTCTGACCAAACGAATCTCTCTCGACAGGTTAGGAGTTCTTATTTGTTATCTGAACTCTGAAGACCTGCAGCAGTTATTGTCATCACATCTCTCTCCGCTCCTGTTGCAGCAGCTGGCTCAGTGTGTGTCAGAGGGACACGTTAGCAGAAATGGCAGAGTAACCATTCAGTTCTACCTTTTTTTGGGCATCTTGCAGTATTAGTATGTTATTCATTAGTAGTGTTGTATTTGCAGCTGTCACACTGGCTAGGGACAGCCCTTAAATCTATAAACGCCAGCCATTTATCGGCTTCAGCAATAGCCTCCTTACATGGGATGTTGCCACAGTTGGGTGCTTCATTTTTAGAGCCGCTATCTGTTCAAGAGTTATTGGATTTGGTAGCTCTACCAGGTGTGCCATCATTCCCGGCTGCACAGGTAAGACCCTGCAAATATGCTGAGGATTATTTGTAAATGCTAGAAAAGCAATTCTAGATTCAGCATCTTAGATGCTTTTGAAATTAAAGATAATTATTTAACCCATTTAAAATCATGTTTCTGTTTTTTTAATCTAGGCATTTCAGATAATGAGCAGAATAGCAGAAGAAACCAATGTAAGTTCAATTTTTGCACAGTTAAAATGGTAAATCTCCATTCCTATCTATCTCCAATAGATTTAAATAGATGATGAAGTGATGAGCACCTGTTGTTAAATAGCAGAAGTGCAAAAAAGTGCAGAAACCAAATATAAGCACAGATGCACCGCTTCATTTTCACTCATAGACTTAAACTCAAATTAATTGCTAACTCTGTTTAGAGAGGGAATAATTACTAACTGAGAAGAGTACATCAGATTTCTGTTGGTAAACACATATTTCTCAAAGATCATAAAGAGACAAATAAAACAGGAAAGGTGCAGCGGCACAAGCAATATCAGACAGCTCAACAAAGAAATGGATTCATCTTAAATACACAGAAATTCAATTCAGGGGATTTTAGGGCGAGGAAGAAAAATTGGGGGAAAATTTATAAATTTGAAATGCATTTATTTGAGATATTTTTTGGTTATGGGTAAAGACTATGTTGACCAATGTTTCCCTTGCCATTCAGTATGATCACCCTTAGGTTGCTAGCAAGTAAAATAAGTTGTTAACATGTTACTACAATATTACTAGCATGATCAACAAGTCACTAGCATGCTGCTAGCATGATTAACAATTTACTATCATGTTACTAGCATGATGATCAAATAATACTTTGACTAGCAAGTCACTAGCATGTTCCTAGCATGAATAACAAGTGACTAGCCTAATTATTAGCACGTTTAGCAAGTTGCTAACTTGTAGCTAGCTTGATGAACAAGTCATTAACCTGTAACTACCATATTACTAGCATGATTATCAAGTAATTAGCATATTAGCATGGTTAGGAAGTTGCTAGCATGTTCCCATCAGTATTAGCAAGTGACTAGCATGATCAGCAAGTAACTATCATGTATAATGTTACTATCATTTTAAGCAAATGACTACCACCTTACTAGCATGATTAGCAATTGTCTAGCATGGAACTAGCATGATGAACAAACCATTAACCTGTAACTACCATATTACTAGCATGTTACTAGCATGATTAAAAGACCACTAGCATCATTTGCATCACTAGCATGTTATTCTCATTTTAAGCAAATGACTACCACACTATTGACTAGCATGAAACTAGCATGATGAGCATGTCATGGTCATGTTACTACCATAATATTAGCATCATAATTTACAAGTTGTTAACATGTGACTAGCACATTATTAACATGATGAACAAGTCATTAGCATGTTACAATCATGATTATTGAGGCACTGGCATGATTAGGAAGTATGATAAGCGAAATCGCAAACAAAGGAGAAGTCGCTCTGTGATTGGCCAAAATGCCTCATCGACAGTCCAGGGATCATCTACGCTTCCATGTTGATGACACCGGACCTACTCTCTGTGCATTTCAATCTGGTTTAGTTCAGTGCCAACATGCTCTGCAGACTGAAGCCTCTGTTTCCGGGCATGGACCCTTCGTTCTTGAAAAACCTGATTATCCCCGATCCTGCACTGGACTGTGAGTGTTGGAGCTCCCTGCTGTCCGATCTGGGTCCTGCACATCGAGCGATGGTCCACTTTGCTTTTCTACAGGTTTGATGACAAACACTTGTCTCCGGTTGTGCTTGCGCTTTTGGTGTAACTCATGTTTTCTTGCTTGAAGGCTCTTGAACTCATGGCTGCTCATGTAACCCAGCAGCTGCGGTGTCTTCTTCCTTTTATCTCCCTGAAGAAGTTATCGTCAGATCTGGATGGGGAGACAGTTCTTCAGCACTTATCTGTGTACAAACATTTGCCTTGGTCTCATCAACAGGTACAGCCATGAGTTTCTTTATATTTTGTAATGTTTTGTGTGTCTTAGGCAATGTGGGGCACGTACCTTTAAAAAAGTAATTAGTTATAGTTACTTGTTACTTTTCACAAATAGTAACTGAGTTGGTAACTGAGTTACATTATAATAAAAGTAACTAATTACCACCAAAAGTAATTTTTGCGTTACTTAAATTTGTCAAATACAATACAACTACACCTATCCATATGATAGAAAACTGTCAAATTCAGCTTAACATTATAGTTATATTATCATATACAACAAATAAAACACAATAACTGGATTAGAAATGTAAAGATTTATAACTTAGTCTAAAAACTAAACTGCTTTTTAAGATTTACCAAAAATAAACAAATAATAACAATAAATATTAAACTACTATTTTTTTTAATTCTGCCTGAGCTATAAGAGTTTGTGGATGAGAAAATCAAGTATTACTAGCTATGTCAAACTTTCTCAAGGCAACATAAAGTTTGCTATTAACTTTAAAACATATTTAGAATTTTGCACTCTCCTATGAATGGAAGGCAGCAATGATTGAAGAGAGCTAAAGCTGTCACACACTGGACTGCCGGAGATACACACTTTCCATCTTCTAGCATCGTCTTCTAGCATCGTCTTCTAGCATCGTCTTCTAGCAGCTTCTTCTAGCATCGTCTTCTAGCATCGTCTTCTAGCATCGTCTTCTAGCAGCTTCTTCTAGCAGCTTCTTCTAGCAGCTACTTCTAGCATCGTCTTCTAGCATCGTCTTCTAGCAGCTTCTTCTTGCAGCTTCTTCTAGCATCGTCTTCTAGCAGCTTCTTCTAGCATCGTCTTCTAGCATCGTCTTCTAGCATCGTCTTCTAGCAGCTTCTTCTAGCATCGTCTTCTAGCAGCTTCTTCTGGCATCGTCTTCTAGCAGCTTCTTCTAGAATCGTCTTCTAGCGGCTTCTTCTAGCATCGTCTTCTAGCATCGTCTTCTAGCAGCTTCTTCTAGCATCGTCTTCTAGCATCGTCTTCTAGCATCGTCTTCTAGCATCGTCTTCTAGCAGCTTCTTCTAGAATCGTCTTCTAGCAGCTTCTTCTAGCAACTTCTTCTAGAATCGTCTTCTAGCAGCTTCTTCTAGCAGCTACTTCTAGCATCGTCTTCTAGCAGCTTCTTCTAGCAGCTTCTTCTAGCAGCTTCTTCTAGCATCGTCTTCTAGCATCGTCTTCTAGCATCGTCTTCTAGCATCGTCTTCTAGCATCGTCTTCTAGCATCGTCTTCTAGCAGCTTCTTCTAGCAGCTTCTTCTAGCAGCTTCTTCTAGCATTGTCTTCTAGCAGGTTCTTCTAGAATCGTCTTCTAGCAGCTTCTTCTAGCAGCTTCTTCTAGCAGCTTCTTCTAGAATCGTCTTCTAGCAGCTTCTTCTAGCAGCTACTTCTAGCATCGTCTTCTAGCAGCTTCTTCTAGCAGCTTCTTCTAGCAGCTTCTTCTAGCAGCTTCTTCTAGCATTGTCTTCTAGCAGGTTCTTCTAGAATCGTCTTCTAGCAGCTTCTTCTAGCAGCTTCTTCTAGCAGCTTCTTCTAGAATCGTCTTCTAGCAGCTTCTTCTAGCAGCTACTTCTAGCATCGTCTTCTAGCAGCTTCTTCTAGCAGCTTCTTCTAGCAGCTTCTTCTAGCATCATCTTCTAGCATCGTCTTCTAGCATCGTCTTCTAGCATCGTCTTCTAGCATCATCTTCTAGCATCATCTTCTAGCATCGTCTTCTAGCATCGTCTTCTATGAGGATTCATCTGCTCGGAAGCAAAAAAGGAATTTCGAGTCCTGGCTCTCTAAAGCAACATCCTGGCTCTCTAAAGTTTATCTGGAGTTAAATTGGTCCACTCCATTGCCTTCACATTGTCGTCATTCAACATAGGTCTTTTTCCTTATTCGGGGAACAGACATAAAAAAGAAACATTTGGAGTTCTAAAACTTACATAATTCAAGTTACAAATCTTCGTAAATGTGGGAAAAAAGTGTTTTGTCTTCAGTTTTTGAGTAGTGTGATACATAGGAAGGTAAAAATGAGGAGTCTGTGTGAAGTCTGCTCTAAAACACAATCTATATTGGACTCTGTGTCCTGTCCGCTGCTGGCAGACAAAGCAGATCTAATGTTCCGTTCTGGATTAATCCTCATGCTTCGAAGGAGCTGTTCAGTGAATTAATAATCTGATCCACTCGACTGCCTTCAAGCTAATTGATCTTATTGCTGTACAAGAGCCTCTAGCTGGTGTGGTGGACTACTCTGGGAATATGAATTAGTAATAGCCCACTCTATAAAACCGACGTGAGCCGGGGTAAAGTGTATCAGAGGAAATGTTAAGGGCGATCTTGTTTCTCATTTGTTCTTGTTGTATGTGACTCGACAGGCTCAGATGATGTTCAAGATGATTCAGAGGACCGTAAACATCACCAGAGAGTCAATATTGTAAGTGATGGAACTAAACTTGCAGTTTTTACAACTCCTTTTCTATTTGTCTTTTAATTCTTCGTTTTTGCTACATATCAGATTTTTAAAAAGTTTTTCTAAAATAAAACATTTTATAGTGTTATTGTTTATTTTCTATTGTAGTTAATTTTCTAAAATATTTTAACCTTTTAAAAACGTATTGATTGTTATTTTATTTTAATACCTTTTCTATGTTGTTATTTTTTATCATTCATTCATTCATCTTCATGTCGGCTTTTTCCCTTTCGGGGTCGCCACATCGGAATGAACCGCCAACTCTCTGGCATATGTTTTACGCGGCGGATGCCCTTCCAGCCGCAACCCATCGCTGTGAAATGTTATTTTTTAATTTAATTAAATTTTTTGCTTTTAATGCATAATTTTAAAACATGTTAAACATTTTTGGAACTGTTTTTATTTCATTTAATAACAAAAATGGCATTATGGGATTTAATTTAACTAGTAGTTTTTACAGCATAGTTGATTTAAAAATATATTTTGATGTTTTTAAATAATATTTGATTTAAAAAGAAAAATTATTAGTTTTTCAGTTTGGTAATTTAAGAAAAATATTTTTTAACCCTTTAAATACTGTTTTATTTCATTTAAAATTTGTGTATATTTTTTAAATAATTGATACACATTTTTACATATTTTTTTTATTGTATAGTTGATTTTAATAATATTTGTATTTTATTATTTGTTCTACTGCTTAGTTGATTTCTCTGAAAATTTTTTACCCCTTTAAATGTTTTTATTTAATTTTAATTTGATGTATTATTTTATTTTAGTATTTGTTTTTATTGCCAAGTACATTTTTATAATTTACCTTTTTGAAATAGTTTTAATATTTATTTATTTATTTATTTGAATTAAATAGTAGATTCTTTTAAAACATTCGAATGCATTTTAATATTGACTAGCTATTGTATTTTAAATCATTTTAAACTGTTACTTTATCAGTAAATTTTTTCTACTGCATAGTCAATAACTTTTACATTTGATAGATAATGCATTATTTTACATCATTTACATCGAGAATCTAACGGTGAGCTTGATCTCTCTCCCTCGCTGAAGTGATCTAGGTCGTATTGCTGGAGGCGTGAGCTGTGATTGGCTGAAGCTTTGGTTTAACGATCCAGGCTTCTCTCTTTTGCTGCAGTTTATCACTAAGTTGCCTGGAGGAGTCAGACATGGTTTGGTGAATGTCTCTTTTAAATTACATTTTGCTTTCTACTTGAAACATCCTAATTCATACTCGTAAGATCCTAAAGCATGCTGGAATTCACGCCAGAAACAAGCTGTATGAAGTAGCTTCCTAAACATGCCAGTTCATAGCCTCCACGTGCTAGCTGATGCTAGTAACATTTTTACAACAGCTTATTTATGGCAGAAACATGCTAAAGTTGGTTAGTGACTTTAAAAAACAAGCTGCTTTATGACATCCTAGTATAGTAACTTCTTAAACATCGTTCATTCATGGTATTCACATCGTATTCTACTCTAGCAACATGCTAATCTAAGGTAGAAACAGTGTAAATAGTAACTTTCTAAACAGGCTAGTAACCAAAAACATTACATTTTAGGCAGAAACATGATGCATCATAGTAGTACCAATCCTACACATGCAAATTCATTATATTCATAAGCTATTACGTGCTTGTAACATGACAATCTCATTGTGTTACTGCTATTAAAAAACATGCTAGATTTTGCAGCAACAAGCTGCATCCTAGTAGTAACTTCCTAAACATGCTAACTGATGGAATTAAGTGCTTATTCATAGTAAAAACATGTTAACTAATGATAGTTTGCAATGAAATGCAATTTAATAAAAGTAATTGATGGCAAAAACATCCAAATATGTGACATTGTATGATAGCAACAAGCTAATTCATGATTCATGATTTTGGAAATTGTCATTGCATTCAAAAACATCAATTTAGCTAATAACCATGAAACATGTTAGTCTAACTTTTAACATGCAAAAACTCCTAATCCGCGGTCTTAGTAACAAGCTTATTCATGCTTGAAACATGCAAATGTATGCTAAATTATGGCAAACACATAATAATCGATGGTCGTGGCATCCAAAAACATGTTATTTATTGCAGCTACATGCTAATTCGCATAACTATCGTTCATTAATTGCAGCATAAAATTAGACCAAGCTTTTAACATGCAAAAACAAGTTAACCCATGGTATTATTTTCATGCTAGTTAATGGTAGTAATATCAAGATAGAAATGTGTAATTGTCAAAATCATGGCAGCAACATGCTAGTTAATGTTATTAATGTTCAAAACATGCTTATTATTTGTGAGTGTTTATTTGGGAGAATTTTGATTTTGCTTTACTTCTTGTTATTTCTCCTTATTTGCATTCTGTTTTATGTCTAAACTTAGTTCAGTTTTCTCAAGTCAGCATCTAAAGTGTGATAAACTTGTAATTTGTTGATAAACATGAGCCTTTCTCTTTATACGAAGTGAAAATTACAAGATCCAACTGGCTATGGAGCATCTGAATTTCAGGAGCGCAAGTAAAGAAACAAGTACAGTCATCATGCTTTTGCTGTTCCCACAGAGGAGATGTATTGTGGCGGAACTACAGAAGCGCTCTGACGTTGATTTCAGTGATTTGGATGCGTCCTTCACAGCCAGACTACCGTAAGATCAAAGTGTGATGACCCAGAATCCTGCTAGTCCACATTCTCATTTGCATGCAAGGAGATACAGTTGCGTTTTTTCCCTGAAGGGTGAGCATGATGGAGCAGCTGTCGAACTCCTCGCTCGGTGCTGTCCTGGACTATGTTCGACGACACTTCACTGATTTTCTGCAGCTACCGCGACACAAGCAAACCGCTCTGGCAGACAAAGCCATGGAAGTGTTTGTAAGGGAGGAATAATTCCAACTATCCAAATGATTTAGCTCATGAAACTTTTGGTAGCATGAAATCAATCATCTTCTGACACACTTCAATCTTCATGCACATAGGATACCTTGTCATATCCATCTATTTCCTTTTCGGGTTAATCCCTTAATCTGGGGTCGCCACAGCGGAATAAACCACCAATTTATCCCAAATATGGTCTAAGCAGCAGATGCCCTTTCAGCTGCAACCCTTCACCGGCAAACATCCACACACGCTCAATCGCACAGACAATTTTTCTTACCATTTCTCCTGTAGTGCATGTCTTTGGACTTGTTGGGGAAACCAGAGCACCCGGAGTAAACCCATTCAAAATGGGGAGAACATGCAAACTCCAAATAGAAATGCCAACTGGCTCATTCGAGGCTCGAACCTTCTTGCTGTGCCACTGTTACACCCACCTTGTCATCTATCATATCATAAAAATAGAACCCCATACATACATCCATAAATCCATATCATGTTTCAATTATGAATTTCTCGCACGACATCTCCTTTATGGGCAGTTGTGGTCCGGTGGATGAGGAGATGGACTTGTGATCTGAAGGTCGCAGGTTCGATTCCCACATCTCACTCTGTCTGCTCTCAAGGTGGTTTTGTCTCCCTCCTCATGCAGTGGTCGTCAGGTGCTTAGGGTCAGCTTATCAGTACCTGTAGGTAATACTTTTAATAATGCTCTTACTGGTAAAACTGTAGAACATTCACATCTCTTTTTCTCACTCACTTTGAGCAGATATATCCCATGCACTCTACAGAAAGGATTGATCTTTTATTTAACTTAATTAAAACATACAGAAATCAATGCAATTATCCACGTTAGAATTCACCACCTTATTTAATGATTCTCATATTTGATCTTACACTTGATTAGGAAATGGAGTGAGATGACTTAATACATGTAATCACACTGAGAAAGGCATCAGGTCTTAGAATATATTCCTTTATTATCATAAAGCATTCTGTTTGATGCATTCATGTATGACCCCACATACCCATGTTCTCTTAGCTCAGCTCTAGCTCTGAGCTGTTTTGCTTGGGTCACATACCACAATTAAACGAGCTATATGACTGTAGTCTTGAGTCCAGACAAGGGCCACAAAGATTTAATGTATAGTCTGTCTTCTGTGCAAGCCTTGGGCTTTGTATATTCCACAAACTAGACATAAGAACCAGATTAATTCAAAATATAGGTGCCATGTTTCTTTTTTTGTAGATTCTCTGTGCTAGACATTGGGTTAGCTCGGCTGCCATAAATGTGCTGTCAGGGGGCGGGGCCAAGAGAGAAATGCGGACCCCAATTGCAGGACAGTCTTTAAATAAAAGTTTAGTAAAGAAACAAATAACAAGCCCAGGGAAGATAGGGCAGGAAAAGCAAAACCAATAAAGGAGAAAACAATGAACAATATGCAAAGTAAAGACTGGATAAAACGGTAAGAGTAAAATACAGCTTGAAAGCAACGAACAGATGAGGAGTAATGTACCGCAAGGAAGAGGAAACTGAGGGAAGCTTAGAAAGGGAAACCAATCAAACATAATGAGGTAAACTCCAGGGGCCTCATGTATAAAACTTTGTGTAGATGTAATCCTTAAAGTCAGAATTTGCGTACGCACAAAAGTTTTCAGATTCATAAAACCGTACGTACGCCAGAACCTGCGCAAGGTTCGCGTTATAAATCAAAATGATCTGAATATTGTGCGCAGGTGCACGTGCGTATTTGTCACAGAGGCTAACCTCGGCACTCTCTCCTCTGACCACCAGAGGGCACTAACTCCTGCTCCTCCATCTACACCACACTACATTCCCCATACACTTCAGGGGCGCCTTGATTACACACCCAGCTGAAGGACATTAGAACCACTACTTATACAGACTGATTCCCATCGCTCAGGGCGAAGTCTTGTTTGTATCTTTACTGCAATTCCGAGCGTTTACCTTGTTTGTCTGCCTGCCTGTTGTGACCCTGCCTGTTCTCCGTTTACGATCCTAGCCACCTGCCCGTTGGACTAATCTTGCTGATCTCTGTTACTGCCTGTTTGCTGCCTGCCCTGACTACCTGCCTGTTGTTCTGACTATGTTTACAATAAAAGCCTGCAAATGGATCCCAACCCAAGTGATGAGTTGTTACGGTATTGCTTACCCCAATCTCCTCCCGAAATAACCATATTTGGAGGTTAAGACCGCCCATTTTGAATATGTATGATCTCCCTGCATAATAATAACACCAATAATTCGGTTAACAAAAGCAAATTCATTCTCAGATGGTGCCTTTATTGCAACATGAGTGCAGTCAACAGCACTCATTACATTGGGAAAACCGGCGATTGCTGCAAATTGCATTTTGATGTCGGCCTGTTCAGCTTGCGTGTAAGGAAAACGGATGTATCGGGGTGCCATCCCCACTATGGCGTCCCATACATATGGCATACATATGGCATGATACGCAACGTTTATACATCAGGCCCCAGGTGTACTAACTAATAGCTCTAACTAGAAAATGATAAGGGCGGTAAAGACAGGAAAAACAAATCAAAGATGGCCACCATCAGTCACATGACCAGAGCCGTGTGTCTCGAGGTGGCAAAGGAAAACAGATGATAACTAAAAACAAGGTAAAACCAAAAACGATGGAAGGACTGTCAATGATCTGTTCACTAGTGACAAGGATCTACAAAACAGATACTTGACAGAACATGTGCTGTAGGTTACTTATTTAAACCCTGCAAAAACACATACCCATGATGGTTTTCATCTGGTGTTTTAACAGAGAATCTCAGAGAGCAGCCTCACTGGGGCATCCCTGGATCTGCTTGGTCCTCTTCTCCCTTTCCTGGACCGGGAGCTCTTAGTCAGCATCGACAGGGAGGCATTGATATTGCGTTTGGAGGAATTCAAACACTACTGCTTGCCCTCAGACACCTTCAGCCAAATATCAGCCTTGCTCACGGACAGGAGAATGCTGGGGTGAGACTAAAGCTTTGTTCCCAAATGAAATTGTTTTCAATTGTATCTCTATAAATATTGTAATCTGTGTTTCTTGCAATAGAGAGACTAAAACATGGATGGTGGGGGACGTTGAGCATGTGGGGAGGCTCCTGTTCACTCTTTCACCTCGGCAGATACGATCACTAAAGGTGGTAAGGACAAGACAGCATCTTAAGTTAGTCACAAAGTATTTTCTCTGTAGAAGTCTGACATCAAAGCGATAAAGAAATTCCACTTGGTTTGTTCACTGGTTTTGGTTTTCTATTAAAAAGGCTTGAATCAAAAAACTGGGCAGCAGCCGGATGCTAGGATCAGATCTGGAGATCTGACACATCACCAGCATCGCCTGTAATGACGTTAATCATCAGATTAACATAAGTCAATTATCAACCAAGCTCCTCCTGAACTTATCATGTGGTCCCACCTACCCAAATTATCTCCAGTATATAAAACATGACCAAAGAGCTAACATCTACATCATGCAAGCTATCCCTTCTTCCACCCTTTCGCCATTCAACATGCATGTTTCACTTCTCACTTTGCTTAAGACGGTCTATTCCTCAATTAAACTGTGGTAATAGTTGGAAATCTAAGGGGAGGGGTATTCTCTGGGGCCGGTTGTTCAACGGTCCCGGACTAACACTTGGACAATTCACCTAGTACGCATATCCGTTTCTCGCCCGCGATACTAGGCAATTATGAGCTGAGTGAACTCATGAAATGATGAGGGGGTGGGAGTGTAGGGGTTAATTGGCTCTGCAGAAACACAGTCTGAGTGAGCACCGAGGGAATTGCTGCTACCTGCAGAGACCCGTAGCGCTCCCTGGAAAGAGAGTTTATAGATCTGCAGGACCAAATCTGCAGGAATCAAAGAAGGGGGAAGGGGGAAGGTGAGCGATCAGGATAATCCCTGGTGTCCCATAAAGCTCACTGAAAAGAAAGTTTAGAATTATAAAGGACCAAATCTGCAGGACTCCAGGTAGGGGTTGTGGACTCTGCCTGTTACGGTATCACCGGGCTATGTGAATATCACCTGATATGCCTTCCTCAGTAAAGTTGCAGGCTGGTTTGTCAATCCTGGAATCCCGCAACAAACTTTTTCATGCTCAGTCAACATTTTATTAATTTGGTTGTTTTTATACAGTGAAGTTAACAAAATTGTCTGCATTGGAGTTCATTTACTTGAACCGGATAATGAAATGTGAACCCAATCTTACATTATCTTCAAGGATGATTTAGGTAAAGAGACAGTGGAGCAGGTTCTGCTGAGCCAGTGGAGTTGGAAAAACAGTGAAGTAGGAAAAGCTTGTTCGGACCTGAAAGGATTACGAGAAAAGATGAGCATCCTCATGCAGCGGATTGTTGAAGGCCCATGGTGGATGAGACGAGGTGACTGCTGCATGCTGTACATTCAGTCCTAGGGAACTTTTCACCATCTTTGGGATCGTTTCCAGGTCCTGTTCCAAGCTGTGAAGACATTAAAGGGACTTTCCCCTCTGCCTGGAGGTACTATCAGCTGAGTCGAATGAGGAAGAGAGAGCTGAAGACGTGTATTGAGTTCATTGGCCAGGATGAGGATCTCGACTCCGAACAACGGGAAGCGATTTGGATGGAAATCAAACCTGTAAAGTAACTCGTACTTATTAAAATTAGGTGACTAGAAGCAGTTTTATCTCGCATGACATGTTTTCTCGCAGGTGTATAAGCCGATAAAGCAGATCAAACCAGAGCAAGTCTTGGAGCTTGGCTGTATTGTGACCGAGATGAGTGAAAGAGATCTACAGGCCATAAACTTGTCTGATTTGGGTGTCATAGCCCATCTTGGGGACCTCAGTGGTTGGACTATAAAAAAAGTATGTTTGACTTTATATCATTTTTCTCCCAGTGAAATTAATAAATATGAATTTTGATTGAAATTCAATTGTTTCTGAAGGTGATATGAAGCATCTGAAAAAAAATCCCTTTATAAACACATTCTGATTGACTGATTGTCTGTGATGGTGAAAAAAGAGAAAGGCTAAGCTCTGGATTTACCTCTCAATCTACGTACCTACTCTCACCTATAGGTAAATCCAGAGTTTAGCTTTTCTCTTTTTTCTCCATCACAGATCAGTATATTGACTGCATTACTTCAGCCTCTGCACTGATCCACATGTCAAGCGCCACCCTTCCTTCACTCGTGGAGAAAACTCCAATACTTTGATCCCTCCACTTGTGGAAAGATCCCTCTTCCAACCTGGATTGGACAAGATAATTTTCCCGGTAAAAAACGGCAAGCTACCCCTTCTGAGTGCCCCCACATTGACATCCTACCATCAACCCATCATACCCGCTTCCTTATTCTTAAAGAATAAGATCTCTGATACAGGCGGCAAAAAGGAGAGTCCTTCGCAGGGTCATTTAGAGATTTTTGTCACTTGAGAGGAGATTACAGTAGCGCTCCACATGGAGAGGAGCCAGCTGAGGTAGTTCATGCATCTGTTCAGAATGCCTCCTGGAAGCCACCCTAGGGAGGTGTTTAATGCATTCAAGCTGGTATGAGGCACCGGGGAAGACCCAGGACTCAATAGAGAGAATATGTCTCCAGAGTGGCCTGAGAATGCCTTGATATCCCCCTGTAGAGCCGGAGAAAGTGTTTTCTGTGAGGGAGGTCTGGGTTTCCTTGCTCAGACTGCTGTTCTCGTGACTTGGCCCTGGATAAGTGGACAAAGTAGGATGGGTTGGCATGGAGAGCGCAGCATCGGTCAATGTGCCGAAGACGTTTGTGTGCATTTTTAAACTTTTTCACCATTTTGCGGTCGCGTCAATCAGAAGGTTCATATAGTAAGTAGCGCAACGAGGGAAACCCAGAAAACTGCAATCATGGCGGCAGAGCTCACTTACAGGAAATCGATTGAGTAGAGCATTACTAGAAATAATTCAGTAATCATACATGCTTTTTACTATTCCTGGTCTGAACACAACAGTAAGGAAATTGCGGACAGATGAACTGCTGTGAACAGTGTGTCCCCATCAAACTCTTCGTTTGTTGGAAGCTTTCAATCTCACTTCATTCTAAAGGCCATGTAGTGCTACCTTTCACCTTTATTCAAAAGAGAGTTGGAAAAATGGAGGTGGAGGGCTAGGGGGACGAAAAGGAATTGGGCTTTAGACTCTAAAAAGCAGTATTCATCCTGTTACTATTTTCAGATGAGAGCGGTTGTCCTTGGTATAATGAGGAAACTCGGACTCAAACCCGAAGAGCTTGGCGTCGTGGAGCTTGTTTCGTTGGGGCACTTGGTTTGTGGCTTGAATCCTTCGGAAATCTCCAAGCTAGATCCATACAACCTGAGGTAAGGGCAGCATCTATTGTATAATATTCTCAATTTTATTACGAACGTACAGAGAACTCAAAGTAATTCTTGATTTTTAACTGTGAATGCCATAATGCTTAGTAAAGGTTTAATCACTCTGTTGAAAACCCTATGGACTCTGTATTTAAGACTCCGTATGATAATGGATTTCATGCATTTTTTGCTGATAAAAATAGGATCTGTAGGAGATCTGTATCATGAAGAAATTCGATCTAGAAAAATCCCATTTGTGTCCCATTTGGCTGCAAAATGGGCAAAGCCTAAATGCCTAAAAGCGTTGTGTTGGGCTCAACAGTGTCGCAGCTTTCTTTATTGGGGAGCTCGTGTTGCCATGCTCTGAGCAGCAGAACGAGGCGCTGACGTCACGCCTCTCCAGTCCTCAGGGCTTCGGTCCAGTCAGCAGCTGGGGCTCTGAGATCTTCACAGAGATTGGGAGTTTGGCAGGTACTGGCTTTGAATTCCATTAGTTTACAGGAAAAATCTAATAAATAGCAATATGGTGAAATCTCTGTTCATAGCTGGCATGGAGGACATGCTGTTGTCTGCGCTTGTAAAAGAACAAGTGGAGGGATTGACACCGACAGCGATTTCTTTGATACCTCCGAAGAAGCTTGCTGTGAGTGACCGGTAACCCTACCCCACATAAACAGCAATCAATGTGTAATGAGTGAGGATTTTTAATGTAAACTGTATCCCACATAGCAGCTTTAAATGGCTTAGCTCTGGCTTGCTCAAGTCATCTTGGTTGGCCCTAGTAGCTGAACGAGTTACGATACATGACTGGATAAAGTCTTGATTCCAGACAAGGGCTAAAGAAAGACCTTACTTGGCCCAGGACTGGCCCAAGCTTCAGCCCAGTTAAGCTGTTAAATGTAATAATTTCCAGACTTGAACCATAATTGGCCTTTAAACGGTATGAAAGCACCAGATTTGCCAAACAAATGCCCTGAAGTGTCTAGATAGAGATCCAAAGGCAATTCAGCACTCTCAGAATAACTTACTTAGCCCTGCACTCACAGGAGAAACAGTGCCACCCCTGACAAGGAGTTGGTACTGCAGCCACTGAGCTCCTGGGACAAATAGCACCACCTCTGGCAAGGAGATGATACTGCAGTCACTGTGCTCTAAAGACAAACAGCACCACATTGACTCATCACGATGAGATGAAGATGCAGCAACTCCCCTCCCAGGATGATACTGCTGCCACTGTGCTACTAGGACAAACAGCACCACCTGCAGCGAGGAGGTTAAAGTGCAACTATTGGGCTTGCAGGACAAACAGTGCCACCTGTGATGAAGAGGTGATACTGCAGCCACTGCATTCCAAGGACAAACAGCGTCCCTTTGTGACGAGGTGATACTGCAGCCACTGCACTTCAAGGACAAATAGCTCCACCTGTGACACGGAGGTGATACTGCAACCACTGCACTTCAAGGACAAACAGCTCCACCTGTGACACGGAGGTGATACTGCAGCCACTGCACTTCAAGGACAAACAGCTCCACCTGTGACACGGAGGTGATACTGCCGCCACTGCACTTCAAGGACAAACAGCTCCACCTGTGACACGGAGGTGATACTGCAGCCACTGCACTTCAAGTACAAACAGCTCCACCTGTGACACGGAGGTGATACTGCAGCCACTGCACTTCAAGGACAAACAGTTCCACCTGTGACACAGAGGTGATACTGCAGCCACTGCACTTCAAGTACAAACAGCTCCACCTGTGACACGGAGGTGATACTGCAGCCACTGCACTTCAAGGACAAACAGCACCACCAGTGGTGAGGAGATGATACCACAGGCAATGTGCTACCAGGACAAAACAGCGCCATCCGCAGTGAGGAGGTGATACTGTAGCCACTAATCTCCAACGACAAACAGCACCACCTGTAGTGTGGAGGGAATAATGTAGCTACTATACTAGCTACTATACTCCCAGGACAAACAGCATCACCTCTGACAAGAAAGGAAAATGCTAATGACTAAAAAGTCAAAGTGTAGATGTGTTAAAATGTATAGTTTTTTATCACTGACATATCTGATTTATCTGATTTATCACATCTAACATAGCTTTTAGCAACAAACAATAACATAAGAGCAGTTTATAATGCACCATTGGCATGACTGCAAACACTTTTCCGAGCATTTTGTGGCACATCTGTGGTGATTTCAGGTGGTGTTCAGTGCGGAGCAGCTGTCATGGCTGAGCTCTGAGCAGGCGTGGGCCGTGACCGAGCAGCAGTGGGCAGAATTAGACAGTGAACAAAGAAAAGTGCTCGGTATAGCCCTGTATGAAGGCGAACAAGTGCTGGAGCAGAGAGGTAACCCTATTCTTCAGTCAGCTGATCTGAATAAATCTCAGATGCTTTGCTGGTCTACCATTAACCCTCAAAACCATCTCATCTTTGCAGGCAGGAACCTGGCCACATCGTTATGGATTCCCAGCAAATTTACACACACTTTATCACTTTTGATCTGCATGTTTTGGATTCACTTGCAATGATTAAACATTTGGCTAATAAACTTGCTCCTGCGTGGATTCTTAGTGCTTTATACAAAAATTCTTTTATAACATTTATTCTCGTTTTTTTTTGTTCACTTCTATAGCACATTAAACACAAGTATGCTACATCTAACATAGCTTTTAACAACAAACAATAACATAAGAGCAGTTTATAAATGTACATAAATAATGTCCACCATTAAAGGTGCACAGGGCCGTTTGAAGGAATTTGGTGGCCCAAAGCAAAATGGACATAAAGGCGCAGAATCCATGTTCCAGAAAATTTGATTAAAAGCACAAAAGAGTTTTTATAAGCTTTTATAGAGTGTGAATGAGAACATATATTTCCTGAAATTGAGCTGTTTTTGGGAGATGTGCACACGGAAGTAAATGATTTTACTAATTATTTTTCACCCACACAAATGCTGCATTTCTGACACATTTAATGCACTCATTATTTGAAGGAAGCCTTTGATCATTCTACGTAAGCTCGGCAAGATAAAACAAATCACTTGATAGAAAACAGAAGCAATCCATTTAAAAATCATTCACATTTTTTGTTTGCAGGTTGATTGTAGATTGAAGACATGCCAACAAAGGGTGCTAATCCACGTTTTTTAAAAAAAAAACCCTCCTACAGGATTTCTACGGAAATAATAGGCAGATTTCCTGCAGGATTTTCAGATACTCTGCAGGAATTTTTTGAAGGAAACAAATTGTATGCAGAAATTATTCATCCAGGAATTACAATTCTATTACTTTTTTGTTTTTCCACCCTACAGTTGATGGAGCATATCTTGAATCACTGTATTTTATTTAACTTAAAGAAATGAAGAAAATGAAGAGCTGAAATATTTAAAGTAATACCTCAATTGCAGTTTTTTTTTTAAACTTGTCAACAAAATTTTTTTGGTGAATTTTCCTAAAAGACTACAGTACTTTTATCATAGAAAGCTAATACTAACCGTTTGGTAGTCATTGATATTTAAAAAAATAACGGAATGTGGAAAATGTAGATAATATTAATATAATGGGCTAAGAAACAAATAATTTTTCAATTGTTTTTTGTGTGGCAGTTACAGTGTTAAAATTTTAAGTTCCAGCAGGATTATTGTTCTGTAAAAAAACGAAGTTGGAGAGACTACGTGTTTTCACAACCGATGTACTGATTTAAATAATAAAATAAAACTGAACAAAACAGAGTCAATAATTGTATTTGTTTTCAGAATATGACTGATGTCAATTTCAATAGAAGAAACACCAGCTAAATTATTGGCAGTAGTGTGTATTATTTGATACACCAATAAACACCATAAACAACAAGAAAAATCTACAAAAATCAACGAAAAAAAAACCCTACGGATTATTCGTAATCTGTCTTCCAAACCGTTAGGTGGCGCCAACAGCGAGCGTCCTAAAAACGCAGCGTCTTAGTGGCATCCTCTAGGTGGCGCCGGTTGATCAAAAACCACAGGAGCGCGCTCAAACACTCACGTTCTGACGTCGCGTTTCGGCGTAAGCGCGTGACGTATTTCCTGAGAAGCTGTACATAGTAGTCTGCCGCTGCGCTCCGCTCCGTTAATCGGACATAGCTGCCGTTAATGTCGCGTTTGTTTACTTCCGTTCGCCGCCTGGAAACGCGCCAGCGTGGCTCCGTAACTATGTAAATGAATCTCTAAAGATGGCTCTCGAGAAGCGCGTCGCGGTGACGCCGTTCTAGCGTCGCGTTCACCTCTCAAAGTTTCCCTCTCGTTCACCAGATGAGTCCGCCTGGATCCAGGAGAGTCCAGCACTCGGTTACTTCTCTGTCTGCTCACCTGACAGCACTTTAGGACCACGGAAACCGACGCCGCAGCGCGAAGCTCAGGTGAGAGGCTCGCTCCGGTGAGAGGCTCGCTCCGGTGAGAGGCTCGCTCCGGTGAGAGGCTCGCTCGGGGATGTTAGTTCGATAAGAGAGAGCCGTTGTTGGTTGTTTTATCTTCATGGCTCGCTCGGAAAGCAGTTGTAGAAACTAGTTGGAGCCAGGTGTACTGAATGGCACCCTCTTCCACTGATGACTCTCGGGTTTGTTTGTTCTCAGCTGTTGCAGTTTTGACAACTTCTAAAATGACAAACATGTAAGCTGCCTTCACGTTAACTCAGGTTTAATTAGTGTTTGAGTAATGTGTTTTTGGTGAGAAACACATGATTGGTTGTTGATGGTGAAATGTTTCAGGTAATAACTATCGTGTAATTATAACAGCTGAGTGATAAACTAGGTGATGACTATATTCGTATTTTTTATCACAATCTTAAACGAACATCTGAGAACTGTGCTTTGCAATCCAGACTCTTAAACTCAGAATTCAGACTCTTAAACTCAGAATTCAGACTCTTAAACTCAGAATTCAGACTCTTAAACTCAGAATTCAGACTCTTAAACTCAGAATTCAGACTCTTAAACTCAGAATTCAGACTCTTAAACTCAGAATTCAGACTCTTAAACTCAGAATTCAGACTCTTAAACTCAGAATTCAGACTCTTAAACTCAGAATTCAGACTCTTAAACTCAGAATTCAGACTCTTAAACTCAGAATTCAGACTCTTAAACTCAGAATTCAGACTCTTAAACTCAGAATTCAGACTCTTAAACTCAGAATTCAGACTCTTAAACTCAGAATTCAGACTCTTAAACTCAGAATTCAGACTCTTAAACTCAGAATTCAGACTCTTAAACTCAGAATTCAGACTCTTAAACTCAGAATTCAGACTCTTAAACTCAGAATTCAGACTCTAAACTCAGAATTCAGACTCTAAACTCAGAACACTGTCTTCAATCTCAGAGTTCTATTTTAATCTAGACTGGAATCTGAGAATAATGTTATTATTCTCAGAAGTAGTTAAAAAAATTCAGATTCTAATTTCAGAATCCAAACTGTAATCTCAGGACTAAGTATTTAATCTCAGAATTCCGTTTTTAATACAGACCCTAATCTCAGAACCCGTCCTTAGTCTCAAAATAAAAATTTTTATTCAAACTCTAATATCATTAGATAATTCTGACTGTAAACTTATTATTATTATTATTATTATTATTATTATTATTATTATTTTAAAATCCCGACTTGAATATAATACATTTGTCTTTAATCTCAGAATTCAGTTTTTTGGAAAAAAAAAAAAAAGACTGTAATTACAAAAATTCTGATCCTAATCTCAGAGTTATATCTATTTAAATCCTAATCTTTATTAGAAGTCTGACTTTAATCAGATAATATATAGATTAATCTTTATATATATATATATATATATATGTATATATATACATACACACACAGACTCTAATCTCTGAATTCTGACTCCCTGACTTTTTAAACATCACAATCACAACTTTATTATGAGGTTAAAGGCGGGAGTCTGAGAGCAGAGTAAGAATTCAGAGATTACAGTTTTGATAAAAAACTAAATCAGAATTTCTTAAAGCGGGAGTATGACATCAAAGGCAGGTTTCTGGGATCTAAAAGTCAGGGTTCTCAGAGTTTTTTCTTTGAATCTAGTCTCAGATTTTTCACTGTTGAAACCCGCTCAGAATTCTAACGGACCCCATCTGTCTTGGTTAGCAGTTATTTAGCTTGGTTATACCAAAATCATCTGCTCCAAATCCATTTTTCCTTTTACGATTCGTTACGAATTGTTTGTCCAGCAGCAACGGTTCAATGCAGAGTAATTTGGGGGTTAGGGAGAGGTGTTTGTTACAGAAGGAATGAGATGTTGCTCACAGGCTGAAACGAGAGAAGACCTCCTCCATCTCCATCAAGAGCTCCCAAACATCATCATCATCATCATCAGCATCATCATCCTCGTGCTCCTGCTGGCCACAGCGGGACAAAATGAAATAAATTATGAGCTGCCAATTTATGCGCTTTAATTTAATTTACTGCGTGATTGATGGATCGATTTAGTGTGTGGCAGTCCATTTTATTACTGCATGAACTAATTACAAAATTATATGAAATCCAAACTGAAGTTAGTAACTGGCAAATCATACCGTTTTAGACTAAATTTGGCCAAGTTGTTTAACTAGATATTGATTTGGGCACATAAGACTCATCTGTGAAGCACGTTCTACTGGACTGTTTTTACCTAAATTCAAGAAGGAAATAATTTTATGATGGACATATCTTTTTGTAGTAAATCCTTTTGATTGACTTTTGTTAAAATAAGAATGTAGTTGTTACTTTATAAAATTATTACATCTAAAAACTAAAAAATACTAAATATTTTGAAATATTTATAAAGACCTGAACAGTGATGCCTCGAGACACAAAATTAATCCGTTCCATGGAGGCTGAATTCTTTGCATGTCGAAGCAACTTTTACATGTAAAATGCCTAATCCGTTCCAAGCCACACAGAAACAACACTAAAACATAAAATAACATGGAAACCCAGAGAAAAATAAAGCAGGGTTTTTCACTCCTTAAAACTACACATTATACATCTAATAAATAATAATGAAACAATGAAAACAGAATACAATAAATTAAAAATAATAACCCTTACCTCTTGAGTGAGGCGATGTACTGAAGTGTTGGAGGAGGAAGAGAACAGATGCTACGGAGGAGAGCCATGGCCAAAAAATGCGCTAAATAAAATATGCCAAAAAGCAACACAAAAATATTGACAAATTTAGTGCATAAAGAGAAGGAGAGCTCTTCTGGGAAGATGTCCTGGGGCATCAGGCGACCAATAGGAGAGCAGGATACTACGCACGAACACACATCCTCAGGGCTGGACCAAACCAATAGGAGAGCAGGATACTATGCACGAATACACAGCATCAGGGCTGGACCTAACCAATAGGAGAGCAGGATACTACACTCGAACACACATCATCAGGGCTGGAACTAACCAATAGGAGAGCAGGATGATACGCATGAACACACAGCATCAGGGCTGGAACTGACCAATAGGAGAGCAGGATGATACGCATGAACACACAGCATCAGGGCTGGAACTAACCAATAGGAGAGCAGGATATTACGCACGAACACACAGCATCAGGGCTGGAACTGACCAATGGGAGAGCAGGATACTATGCTCGGACACACAGCATCAGGGCTGGAACTGACCAATAGGAGAGCAGGATGATATGCATGAATACACAGCATCAGGGCTGGAACTGACCAATAGGAGAGCAGGATGATATGCATGAATACACAGCATCAGGGCTGGAACTGACCAATAGGAGAGCAGGATACTACGCTTGGACACACAGCATCAGGGCTGGAACTGACCAATGGGAGATCAGGATACTATGCTCGGACACACAGCATCAGGGCTGGAACTGACCAATGGGAGAGCAGGATACTATGCTCGGACACACAGCATCATGGCTGGAACTGACCAATAGAAGAGCAGGATATTTGGTGGGAGTTGAATCACGTTAGACCCAGTGTTGTTTTCCGCACGGATTTCAAATGTCGATTATGTATTTCTAGTGCACATTTTTTGCATTTTTACATTTTGTTTGTATCTTGAAGAAAAATGATTCTTCACGTGGCCTTTATTTCTTGAATGTTCCGTAAAGGGAAGCATTCGTATCTCAAGGTACCTCTGTATTTAGGCTGAATAATGATAAATTTTTTTGCAATGAAGATAGCCTTTGTTAGTGACATGGCACTAAGAAACAATTAAACAAACAAACAAACAGAACTAGTTAAATCGTTTCCTCTTTCCTTACAGGACATTATCAATAATCTTTAGAAGTCCTTTTTTTGTGGAGGATTCATGATTTTAACTGTAAAATAAAGCAGTGTCGGATTTCATTAATATTGGCATAATGACTAAACCTGGACCTGAATGAATCAATCCCAGCCCTCCGTTATTTCAGAGTGTGCAGCAGCTGCTTTTGCCGGTTCCCAGGTCACCCGCTCGCTCAGAACAGAGTCCCACAGGTTGCCTCCCCTTCCTCTCCGCGCAGCGCTCTTTCAAGTAAGCCTCTCTCGGCCGGTTAAGCGTTAACCAAAGCAGTGATGTCATCACCAGTGGGTGTACTTTGAGACCAGGGCTGGCACAGTTTTACCAAGCTGTCAGACGTCTCGCTTCATCTTCAGGCTTCTGATCTGGGTTAGATGCGAGCTCTGGGATCAAGCCAGTAAGTGTTTGGGCTCTCTGCTTCTCGTGGGACGTTCGACTCAATTAAGGCAAATGTTTAAACTATTATCTTTAGATCTGTCTTTTGAATACGCTGAGATTGGTTGCCTTGGAATAATTAGTGTACGTTTGTTTTTGCGCGTACGGTGCTGTGGTGTCTTTTAGTTAGTTGTGTCAAACACTTGAAATGATGATTGTGTTCCATTAAACAGTTTTCTGTTGATCAAAAGAGTGGTTTGCATTCGGGGGAAGCTGAAGCAGGCTTCCTAACCTTGTATTTCAATGACTCGCTTTGGACACTTTTTAATTTTTTCACAATTTTGTATGCAAAACAAGAGTTAACGCTTGGAGTGTTTAATAGAAATCTGTGCAGTTGTGTTTGAGGAGCAAACTTGAGCTCTGTTTTGTGTGCACTGTAGTTTCTTTCCTGCTGGTAAAAGGCAGATTTGTGGTAGAACAGGTAGAGTCGCACTGTTTGCGCAGCTGACTGCATTCTTTTGAGATTGTTATGTTGACTCCATCATCGTCAAACGATCATAAAACTCACTAAATCTTTGATGGCTTAAATGATCTATTGAGCGCTTGCTCCAAAGGAAAGCGTACGAGCAGATCGTTTACATCAGATTGTGGGGAGTTTCTTGCTGTTCTTGTTTACACTAACTCATGTTGTCCGTCGAGACCGTGATTTGTGTGCTTGTGTGTGTTTGGTTTGCGATTTATGAAATGAGCCGTTAAGGGTGTGGAGGGTCAGCGTGGGCTCTACATGTGCGGCTCCGGTCGTTATCTTGTTTTCCTGAAGCGAGCCAAACTTGTTCGGAGTAATATCAGACTGGGATCAGGCCAGCGCGGCCTCAGGGCTCCTGCAGGTGCTTCAGGAGCCTCGAGCTTCAATGTTGTTTTCAAGGTTTGATAGATCTTGAATAATGCTTTTTGGTGATTGAAATGGATTTGAACACGGAGAATCCAGTGAGCTTACATCTTGCATTATTTATAATTTGTGTTACTCTCTAAAGTTAGCCGACACGTTGAGGAATTGGCATTCTTAAGTGACTTTGCAGTCAGTATTTAACCCTTGA
This sequence comes from Danionella dracula, assembly GCA_900490495.1. Lineage (NCBI taxonomy): Eukaryota > Metazoa > Chordata > Actinopteri > Cypriniformes > Danionidae > Danionella > Danionella dracula. The sequence continues at coordinate 179,161 of UELW01000333.1, read as the reverse complement.
ATTATCATTGGGGTCAAAATGATCCCATTCAGTGTTTAACATATGTATACACACACACACACACACACACACACACACATATATATATATATATGTATGTATGTATGTATGTATGTGTGTGTGTGTTTGGACACACCTCATTCAAGAGGTTTACTTTTTCATGACTATGATAATTAAAAATGGTAGACTCACGCTGAAGGCATAAAAACTATGAATTAACGAGTGTGGAATTGTACACATAAAGAAAAAAGTGTGAAATAGCTGAAAATAAGTCGTTCTAGCCTCTTCACAGCAGCTCCTTTTGGTTTGGTTACGCTTCTGGCGTTCTCTCAATGATCTTCAGGAGGTGTAAGTAAATAAAAACAAGGGGCCATCATTATATTTATATATATATATATATATATATATATATATATATATATATATATTACTCAATATTTATGTCAAAAAATAAAAAGTGGATGCTGACTTGACGCTTTTTGATGACTTTGTTCACGAAGGTTTATGATAATGCTGTGCGTGATGTGTGCGCAGGTTTTTTTTCTTCACAGTGAGACAAAATATGAAGGAAATCAGTTTTTACAAAAATTCCAAAAGGGTTATTGTCAAATGAATCTACGCTTTATTATAGTCTCAAATCAACTCTGCTGCTACGTTAGAACATGGTGACGATGAAGAAAATATGGTTTTCTGTGCTTTCAGAGTTGTGTAATGTCAAAGAATTTTTTTTTTCACACACAGGTGTTCTTTTGTAAAAAAAAAAACTCATAAGTTAAACTTATAGTGCTTCATGAAATACTTCCTTCGCATCAAATATTTCAGCTGAAAGTTGGGGTGAAAATAAAAAATAGCTGCTGTATCCCTTTAAGACAGATTTTGATGTATCTGAAGGGAAATGGGAAGATTTATTGAATTAAATTGCTTTTACCACCATTTAAATCAACGATTTAACAGAAAAAGAAATAGAGATTGTATTGATTTTTTAAGCATGTTTAGACTAGACTGTGTGAAAATGTCTTAAACCGTTCCAAAGGAAGACCAAAACCTTTTTTTTTTCATCATGAATCCACTCTGACTTGTCTTCTAATGATGAAAAGGAGACCTGGTGTTATTTTATAAAGATCTAGTTCTTTCAAGTTGAGCTAACAGAACGCCTTTGCGCTTCTTTTGCTGGTGAAATGGTTAAAATAGATAGTTTGGCTAATATGAGAAACCGATGGTAAAAGTGTGTGAATTTTCAGCTTCTGTAGGAACACTACATGCAGTTAGTTGGAAAGCTACCTTTTAACAGACGTGTCCCTGAAATCCAGGTTGAGTTGAATGCACTGCTTTATTCTTTATTCCCTGATTCCTCCGCTGAGCCTCGAGTCAACACAAATCTTGCGTCAGCGTTTGCTTAGTCATAAGAGAGGTGGCTTTGCGGCGAAGAGGCTGCCTGTCAGAGCTGGACCTGAACGTTGATCAGAGTTTCTGCGGAATAATAAGCCAGCTGTCGTAATCTTCGCTTCACTGCTGGCTTAGCAGTGGCTCTAATGAGTTGCCAAACCTCTCCGACGTCTGAAGGCTCCCACGTTTTGCTCTGTAAGACACGTCAGACTCAAAAGTCTTTGGCTTTGGAATGATTTAATTGACGTTTTTTCTTGTGTACCTGTTCCATTCCAAACATTGAGTCCGGCATGCTTTGATGTCCAGGTTGCCAGTTCTTCCCTCTCTCCCTCTCTCTCTCTCCCTCTCTCCC
>UELW01000333.1:106846-177323 GCA_900490495.1 Danionella dracula | reverse complement strand
GTCAAGACCTAATAAAAGTTTATTGGGTCAAGTTTCAAAACTGGGCAGGAAGCCGGATATTTTACGTTTTCATTTAAAAACATAAGACTTTATACTTGAACGGGTAAAATCTCTAGAAGGAGGTGGTTAATATCTCAACTCAGCCAGTAAAATCCTATGATATTGTGAAACTCTTCTGGATGTGATGAAAAGCGTGTCCATGGAGCGCCAGCGAATGTCCAAATATGGATTTGAAACAGGAAGTTGTTATCGTTCAGCCATACAATGTCAGATCGGCCCAAGCTGATCAGATCCCCAATGCAGTCCAAGTTTGCACACATTCTTATCACAACAACCAAAACGAGTCGTAGCGCCCCCTAGTTTTTCTTGTTAACCATGAGAAGGCAAGGCACTGAAGAGCCCTTTAAATGCTGCTTGCAGCTTTAATTAAAGTTGCATCGGAATTTACTTTTTAATGTTCAAAGCATCTAGAAACTAAACTGCTTAGCTGAGTCCAGCACCATCTTTCTTCAGTGATGAAAGGTGAGAGGCGCATGGATTTCCAGCTGCTCATAATCTAAAGTTTGTTTCAGATGCACGGAATAAATCAGTCCTCGATCTTCAAAGCCCTCTGCTGTGGCCTCAATCTCTGACACAGATTCCTCAGTCTGGCGCTAAAAGCAGACACCGGAGACTACCTTTACTCCCAATTTCACAAATGCTGCACATTTGCATAGAGTAAATGTGAAGAGCTATTTCTAAAAGCAATTTCATTATACAGTACAGCGTGTCCGTATGGGATGCGCTTCACTAACGATATTCATTGCTTTTCTAAACTCGGACGTAGATGATTAGATTTTGCTATTTGTTTCTCATTAACGCTGGACTGGTGATTGTAGATCTCTGAAGGTAAATTGCGTTCCTGTGAAGATGTCTCAGAGCATCCGAAGCTAGACTCGTGCTGTGCTTCGCGCGGCGCAGGGTTGTAAAAGAATGTTTGCTTGCCTCCTCTGTGATTTATACTCTGATGAGTTCCCAGGCTTGCACGAGGAACCGGTCGACCTCGAGGCAGAAACAGCAGAACGTTGATGGGAACTGGGATCATCTCTCTGTGTTGAGGTAGCTCTAAATCAGAGGGTTGTGGAATCACACACTTACAATATTCTTTAATTAGTTTGAATTTAATCGTTCAAGTAGAAAAACAAGGTTTCATCCATTGATAGTCAAAAATGTGGTCTCCAGAATTGCACCTCCGACGTAGACAACCCAACATCCAAATATGCTTGAAGCAAACGCACATATTTCTCTTTCTTTCTGTTAATGTACGAGGCTCGCTGCTTTTATGGAAAATAGCCAACAAAAACGCGTCGCGCTTCGGTGGATGCTTGAGTTATAAAATAGATGTGAAACCCAGAAAGAGCCTTGTGCCCCGTTACAGACTTGAGGAGAAAGAAACGAACAAACTAACGTTTTAGTTTTCTTCCCCTCTTCCTCTCTCTTCTCTTTGTAGCTTCTGTCTTCTGTTTTCTCTCTTTGTCTTTTTTTTCTCTATCCTCTTTTTGTCTCCTTTAATTTTTTCTATCTTTTATCTCTTATGGTTTAGTCTCTTCTTCTCTCTTATCTTTTATTCTCTTCTTTTGTTTTCTGTCTTTCTCTTTTTTCTCTCTTCAGTCTCTGCTTTTCTCTATCCTCTTTCTGTCTCCTTTTCTTTTCTTTTTTCTATCTTTTATCTCTTATGGTTTAGTCACTTTAATCTCATCTTTTAGTCTCTTCTTTTCTGTTTTCTGTTTTCTGTCTTTGTCTCTTTTCTCCTCTCTCTTTTCTGTTTGTCTCCTCTCTTCTCTCTTTTCTCTTTGTCTCCTCTTTTTTTGTCTTTTTTTCTTTTTTCCTCTTCGTCTCTTCTTATTTATCTTTTATCTTTCGATATTTCTCTATCTTTTCTGTTTGTTTCCTCTTTTTTCTCTTTGTCTCTTCCCATCTCTTTTTTCCTCGTTTTGTTCTTATGATTCTATTATCTTGTTTCTATCTCTCGTTGTTCTCTTTTTGTCTTTTTCTCTTTTTTCCTCTTTTAGTCTCTTTTCTTTCTCTTCCATCTTTTCTCTTTCTCTTCTTATTAATCTTTTCTCTCTTTGCCTTCTCTCCTCTTTGTCTCCTCTTTTGGTCTCATTTGTCTTTTTTTCTTTTTTCCTCTTTGTCTCTTCTCATCTCTTTTTTTCCACGTTGTCTTTTCTTATTTGTCTTTTCTCTCTTTGTCTCCTCTTTTTCTCTTTTTCCTCTTTTAGTCTCTTTTTTTCTTCTTTTTGTCTCTTTACTTTACTTTACTTTCCTCTTTACTTTGTCTCTACCCTCTTTTCTCTTTGTCTATTCTCATTTCTCTTTTCTCTCATTGCCTCTTGTCGCTTCTCATTTCTTTTTTTGTCTCTTCTCATTTTCTTTCGTACTTTCTCTCTCTCTCTCTCACGCTGTTACATTTTATTCATAACAGGACGGCTTTTATTTGTTTGCCGTTGGTTTTCTGGGAGTTCATGGAGAGAACCATGTAAGGATGAATTAACGGTTTAAAAACACAAGCTTACGTTGTGGTGGGAACACTTTTTGGTTGCAAAGGAATTGAAATGAAGACTTAAATCCACATTATATGCTCTTCACTTAGGCAAGGCTCATCCTCAAGCTAGAAGGCTTGAATTTAATGCGTACATTATAGATATGTGTCAAATATGAGATGTGTACATTCTCAAAGTGTTTTTTTTTTTTTTTGTTTTTTTATACATTTTTGTATTCTTGTACGATCAGAAATGGTTCCGGTGTCCATATGAAATGTAAATGATCTGAAACACGCTTTATTTAAACTCAGCGATGAAGTGGATTTCAGGTATTACCGTAAACATGCATCACTTCTTAAAGCTAGAAATGGGTTAAAAGTAATGGACAAGAAGAAGAACACGTCTGAACTGCTCTCCAGCGAGTTTTGTTTATAGTGACGACCAACAATCATCCAGCGCTTCCTTCGTGGGTCCATTTTAGCCAAACAATTTATTTCCCTAAGTGTTTTATTGATTGCAACTGGACTGCTTTATTAAAAAGTAATGGATTTCCAATTTCAGAGAAAAAGGCCATTATCTTCTCATCAAAACACAATGGAGAACTGCTCTCAGAATATAAACCGTGCATCAGGACGCTGTGCTTTGCGTGCTAAGCCGAGCCCGCATGATGTTACCCGCTGACCACCGAGCCGAGGGGTTCGTTTCTCTTCCATCTTGATATTTTCGATGCTGTATACTCCGTATGGTCGATGAAATCAGCTTCATTGTCTTGGTTTTTTGGTCTGCGGCTGCCTTCCGCTCCCTGTAGACGACCGCTGCGCTGCTGGAGGTTTCCGCTGGAGATAACGAGATATGAATATTGACTGGTGTATTGAAAGCATGGATTGAGAGTGAGCGGTGTTGCGAAGGCTTGGTTTTTAAGAGGAACCGGTCAAGACCTCAGCGCAGCGCTCTTAACCTGCTTGGATCGATGAACATCGAGTTATGGATCCACTCGCTTATGTTAGTTTTGTTTGCATTCTCATTTAGCTCCAGATGTTTATTAGGTGAAGTTGAATTTGAAGAGGGTTTGATTAGTTGAAAGTGCTCTCTATATCTCTCTCTTTCTATCTTGCTCCCTCTCCCTCCTTTTCTCCTTTTCTCTCATTCTTTCCCTTTCTCTCTCTTTCTCTCGTTCCCCCTGTCTTTCTCATTCTTTCTCACCATTTTTCTCTCTCTCTTTCTCTCCTTTTTTTATTTCCATCTTTCTTTTTCCTCTTTCTCTCTCTCTTTCTATCTTTATCTCTTCCCTCTTTTTTCTCTTTCCTCCCTCTCTCTCTCCTTTTCTCTTTTCTCTCTTTCTTTCCCTCTCACTTTCTCACCTCTTTATTTCCATCTTTCTCTTTTCTCTTTTTCTTTCTCTCTCTCTTTTTTTCTATCTTACTGATTCTTTCCATGACTCTCTCTTTCTTCCCCCAGACTTTCTCTTTTTCTCTCTCTCTTTCTCCCTGTCTTTCTCATTCTTTCTCACCATTCTTTCCCTCTCTCTCTTTCTTTCCTCTTTATTTACATCTTTCTCTTTACTCTTTTTCTTTCTTTCTTTCTCTCTTCTCTCACTGATTCTTTCCTTCACTTTCTCTTTCTTTCCCTCTCTATCTCTCTCCTTCTTCTTGTCTTTCTCAATTTTCTCTCACTTCTATCTTTGTCTCTCTCTCTCTCTCTTTCTGTTGCGCTCTCTTTCTATCTTTGTCTCTCTTTCTTTCTATCTTTATCTCTATCTTTGATTGTCTCCCTCATATTAACATGAAAATGGACTGCACTGTTACTAAAAACCAAGCAAAGTTTATTTTCATATCAATCGTTATCAATACTGATCAAACCTTTAGTTTCGATATCGTTATCGCCAAATTTGCCTAAAATATAGTGATATTATTCAAGGGCCACCCCTAGTCATGTCTATAAGTACTTTTTTTTTACTGTTGGAGCCCTTTAATTAGATCAAGTCTAGAGTAGGTCTCACCCGGTTAGAATCCAGAAGAATGGGACTTGATAGTCCTGAGATTCCCAGACACGCCTCAAACTTGCGAAACAAGCTGGAACTAGGTTGCAGACAACAGCAGGCTAATGATGCAGCCCGTCTCAGGTTTGGTTTGGTCTGGAACCACACCTCGACACCTCCACTCAAAACATCTCCTTCAGTTTCTGCGAAACCATAAACCTGCTATAATACACCATTGTTTCAAAAGCTGCAACCCGTCTCATCATGACTGGTTTGAAGCGAGGCCAGCCAAGTTCATCCTTTTGTGGTGTCTCGAGCGTAGCGGCGGAATGAAACATAGACTTGTAAAAAGAATCTGGAACTTAACCAAAGCCAGATGTCGTCTTCTCCTCAAAGCGTGGAATTAAGCCGTGGTGTAGTGCGACATGCTCAGATGGAGGGAGGTTTCATTAGTGAGCTCTGCGTTCTTCCTCAGGTTTTAACCAAGACCTTTACTCAATTTGTCAAGCTTGTGTGGGCGCTTCGCCCCTTGGCCTGTCACTGAGATAAATTGGGAGAGAACAGAATGGAATTGCGTAAATTGTACTCTTCCTTTGGGCGAAGAAACCCAGAGTCTTTGGTGAGACGCTGCACTGGTTAAATGCTAGGGCAATGATTCGTTTTTAATTACCAGTTGTTGGTTTTAAAAGACGGCAGAGATTGATTTTGGAGGAGCGTTTTGTTTGGGGGGTAGTGTTTAGCATGGGGGAGAATAAAGTGCTTCGAAAACAAGAGCTTGTTTTCTCTTTGAAATCAAATTGTGATTGTTTGATCACTTTACGACAAATTAGTTTGCATCGTTTATGCACACTTCTTCATCCAAACAGTTTCCAAATGATTTTGCATCTTAAGGGCCCTTTAAAGGTGCCATGTTTTGTCCTTTTTAAATCATATATTATAAGTATTTAACCCCTCTAGACTATTACTGCATCCTTAATAACCTTCAAAAGGCAGTATTTATTATAAACACTGACTTTGAGTCAAATGATTGTGCTTTCCCAAAACAAGACATGCCCCCCCTGTTCCCTCCACTGCCATGCTTCCACCACGCCCCCTGCTGGGTTTTGCCTGTTGGCACACAGAAAATCTACCCATTTCCAATGAATAGTTTCATCTTTTGGTTCCAAAAACACTTTTGGTCGGGGACATCTAAAATCACTCTTTCTTTTCATTGTTTATCGACGTGGTTTTGCTACGGTTCACTTCCGGGTCAGTCAGCGCATACGTTCTTCTTTGAGATGAGCTGCGTTAGCACTTCATCTGGTTGGCTAGTGGGTGGGATTCGGCCAATGGGCGTGGCTACAGGGATCGAGCCATTTTGAGCTCCCAGAAAATAAAAACATTTTTTTACCTGTAATCTAAACAGGAAACTACAAAAGTCCTTGTTAGCCACTGATGGGTGATTCCATGTTTGATGGAGAAGCCACGTATATCTGAGCAGTTTTTCTTTTGATCTTATTTGTTTGAACGTTGTATCCTGTGGATTTTATATGTTTGATGAAGAATGCAGCTGGTGAAAAAAAACAACCTCAATTGTACCCGAGCTTTGGTTGAGCTGGCAGGGAATATTCTGACACAACAGGCCATATTTTATTATGAACAAAATATTTGATACATATTTTATGTTCCATGAACACAATTTCGGGAGGAGTGATCATTCGCTAATATGATAGTTATAATTAGTGAATAATCTACAGGTGTTTTCAATCCGTCTGCCCGCTCACAGATATAAAACCATAGCCACCTCTTTTCCAATTTGACGATTTCCACTCTGGGGGTTCTAGGGCCCGGATCGCTTCTCGGCCCCGAGGCCCTCCCACGGACACTTATCCTAATCTCGCCACATAAGCTTGCATTTTCTGGGCTAATTCTATGTAAGCGAACTCGTGAATTGAACAAAAAAGCCAGACTATGGACTACAAATTCTTTGTTTTCTTTTCTCTTTCTGTTTTTTGTTGTTGCTGTTACTAGTGTGCAAACTTGCTACATTTAGTTTTTACAACATATTCGGGTGATTTTCCACAAATTCCTGATGTTACTTATTTATTTTATGCAAAAACTGCTGTATCTTGACGTACATCACTTCATTCACAATAAACAGTATATTTTTAACAAAAACAAAACTTATATGAACCGTTTCGTCACCTGTTAACAAGAGGTCCCCATGCAAGCAACTGCAGGCCCAGGTGTGTGTTTGTGTTCTTTCATGGCTTTAAAGAGCTTATGATTTCATGATGAATCTCTTGCAATAAAGACGCTCAGGGGGATGGAGCAGCTAATCACACCGGGAGACGGTCCAGAGGAATGTGAGATGGTCTGCATTTAAAGAAGATTAGATGTCATAACGTTTGTAATAGTAGCTAGCTTGGCTTTGATGCATGCGGATGCAGGGCTCTCGTGTACACGCTGTTCCCGGAGTTTGTTCTTAAGTGAAAGACATTTCATTTGAAGCTCAATGGTGCACTTTGATGTTGTTTTATGGTTAAAACTGCATCCCTGCTTGGCTGTATTTACAAGAAATGTGTATTTGCATTGCAAAGTACTCTGGTTATTGAGAGTTCTTTTTGGAAGGAGGTCCCAGATCAACACTGACCTCTGTGGAGCAAACTCTATTAGCGAGGATTTGCATTTACATGGACTCGCAGTTCGTGCAGTGAAATCTCCGGCTCGCTGTGCTTGGATGGTTTGAGTTATGGCCTGATTTGTATTCCTCGCATTTTAAGGTCAAATGCCAGTTTTGCACGTTGTCGACTAATTGAGTGAACTTTTCTTTTAAAATAGACTCGCTTCAGTGGTTTTACGCATGGTTTCTTGGTAATTATGAACTGGTTTGACAGACAAAGCTATTAGTGTTTGTTTTTGCAATTAAAATCCGCTCCTCCTATATGGATTTTTTTTCTGTGGCTTAATAATGTTCATATTTAGTTTGAGAAATTGTGTGCAAGGTATTTTCACGTGGAAGTATTTATATATAGACAATTTGAATCATAAATAAAAATGTAACTCTGTCCACATAGGATGCCGTTCACTTTTTGCTCTACATTATTATCAATCATACATTGGCAAAATGTCATCAGAATTTGCTTTATTTCAGCGATCAATCATAAATCTCAATTGTTCTGGTCCTCTCTGGTTGTGGTGCATCATCACTCACAAGACGATTACCTGCAGTCCTAATCAATCAATCTCAGAATTATTCATAATGATGGATTTATAGGGATGAAAGGGTTACTGTCGTAGTTAATTTTATTTCATTGAGTTATTCTATCCTCACCTGTTATCGGCAATATCTGAAAACCACAACTCTAACCTAAGGCCTTTCTAGTCCATCGCATGATTCGCATTAATTAGCAAGTCACTAGCATGGTTACCAAAGTCACTAGCCTGTTAATAGCATGATTGGCAAGTCACTATCAGTTTACTAGCAGGAGTAAGAAGTCATTAGCATGTTAATACCACAATTAATTAAAAAAAATTAGTGTTACTAGAAAGAGTTCCTGAACATGGTCACTAGGAGGATTTGCTAATCATGGCTTTCTGATCACTAGCATCCTTTAGCATAATGAGCAAGTCACTAGTATGTTGCTAGCCTCATTAACAAGTCACTAGCATGCTAATAGCATGATTACCAAAGTTACTAGCATTGTTAGTAAGTTAGTAACACGGTTAACAAGTCATTAGCATGTTGTTAGCATGATTGACAAGTCATTAGCTTGTTTTTAGCATGATCAACAAGTCACTAGCATGCTAATAGTATGAATAACGTGTCACTAGCATGTTTACTATCATGATTAGCAAGTCACTAACATGTTATTACTAGCATGACTAAAAAGTCAATAGCATTCTACTAGCATGATTCGCAAGTGACTAGCATACTCCTAAAGCTTCATCGACTGTTCAGTGATCATCTACTCTTCCCTTTTGATGACACCTTCACCTAGTTTCTGTGAGATCTGATTTTAACAATCTGAATTTTGTGGTTGAAATTTTATAATATTGAGGTTAATGTTACAAATTTCTTCGTCTATAAAGCCTGAAACTGTATTTTTAGACTGATTATCGGCATAAAAATGTGATATACATTTAAGAATTATTCTGCCTTTACAATAATGTATTGTAAAGTTTTACATTTCAGACGTTTATTAGTCCAGCTCCAAAGTTAATGTAATGTAATATTCAGGTCTTTTGTCCATCATTCAAATCAACACAATTCAAATTCAGATGGTTTTGTCACATCTCTGGTGGAAAGATGTTGCAGTGGTGGAGTTCGTCGTTCTGTAACCTAAAGGTTGTCAGTTCGATCCCCGCTGGGTCCGTTCTGCCGTTGTGGCCCTGGGCAAGCCACTTCACCCACATTGCCTTCTATGGTTGTGTGTGTTTGGTGCGGTGTGTTGGGTGGATGTGTGTGACTGGTGGGGGATGTTTTGTGGATGTGAATGATCGTTGGGGTGTTTTTTGTGGATGTGTGTGACTGGTGCGGTGTGTTAGGTGGATGTGTGAGACCGTTGGGGTGTGTTTTGTGGATGTGTGTGACTAATGGAGTGTGTTTGGTGGATGTGAGTGACTGGTGGGGGGTGTTTGGTGGATGTGTGTGACTGGTGGGGTGTGTTTGGTGGATGTGTGTGACTGGTGGGGTGTGTTTGGTGGATGTGTGTGACTGGTGGGGGGGTGTTTGGTGGATGTGTGTGACTGGTGGAGTGGGTTTTGTGGATGTGTGAGACCGTTGGGGTGTGTTTTGTGGATGTGTGTGACTAATGGGGTGTGTTTGGTGGATGTGAGTGACTGGTGGGGGGTGTTTTGGTGGATGTGAGTGACTGGTGGGGTGTGTTTGGTGGATGTGAGTGACTGGTGGGGGGTGTTTGGTGGATGTGTGTGACTGGTCGATGTGTGTGCCTGGTGGAGTGTGTGACTGGTGGGGTGTGTTTGGTGGATGTGAGTGACTGGTGGGGTGTGTTTGGTGGATGTGTGTCTGTTGGGGTGTGTTTGGTGGATGTGTGTGACTGGTGGGAGGTGTTTGGTGGATGTGTGTGACTGGTGGGGGTGTTTGTGTGTGTGACTGGTGGGGGGTTTGGTGGATGTGTGTCTGTTGGGGTGTTTTGGTGGATGTGTGACTGGTGGATGTGTGTGTTTGGATGTGAGTGACTGGTGGAGTGTGTTTGGTGGATGTGTTGTGACTGGTGGGGGGTGTTTGGTGGATGTGTGTCTGTTGGGGTGTGTTTGGTGGATGTGTGTGACTGGTGGATGTGTGTGTTTGGTGGATGTGAGTGACTGGTGGATGTGTGTGTTTGGTGGATGTGAGTGACTGGTGGGGGGTGTTTGGTGGATGTGTGTGACTGGTGGGGGGTGTTTGGTGGATGTGTGTCTGTTGGGGTGTGTTTGGTGGATGTGTGTGACTGGTGGATGTGTGTGTTTGGTGGATGTGAGTGACTGGTGGAGTGTGTTTGGTGGATGTGTGTGACTGGTGGGGTGTGTTTGGTGGATGTGTGTGACTGGTGGGGGGTGTTTGGTGGATGTGTGTCTGTTGGGGTGTGTTTGGTGGATGTGTGTGACTGGTGGATGTGTGTGTTTGGTGGATGTGAGTGACTGGTGGGGTGTGTTTGGTGGATGTGTGTGACTGGTGGAGTGTGTTTGGTGGATGTGTGTGACATCATTATTATGATTAACTTTGTGATTATTATTATTGTTACTTGAAACTATAAATTTTACAAACTGATTATCTGCAGAAAAAAATCTGGAATTTAAACGTACCTCAATAAATGATCTATTTTAAAGTTTTACATTTCAGACGTTCATAAGTCAAACTGCGAAATTAAAAACCTGTTTTAAAGTCATGTAATATTCAGATGTTGTCAGTCATTCAAATCAACACAATTCAGATTCAGGTGGTTTTGGCACATCTCAAGCTCCGTAAAAATCAAGCAAAGCAAACCTGTGTTTCCATAAATCTACTTCCTCGAGTCGCTGGCTTCACTTTGGTTTCCTCATTCTTCCGTTTGCACGCGAATGCAACGTTTTGTTGTTAAGAGTCCCAGTTTGGCCACTTCCTCGTGTTAGCTTGAAGTCACGGCTGGCAGGTTTTTAATTTAAGATACGGTTTTGGTGTAGCGAGCACATTAAAGAACCAGAACGTGATGTGCTCTGCTCCAGCGCGGTTGCCTTCCGTCGGCCCCCATGAAACGGTGGGGCTCTCTGCCAGCGCGCTGGAATTCTTGTTTGGATGCGCTCCCCAGAGAGTCCTGCAGAAACAGAACGTGTTTGTTCTGCGGAAATAAGCGATCGAACCCAGTGCATGCACCGGAGTTTGTTTGAAATGCGAACTCTTGTCTGTCGATCTAATGGAACAGGCTCAGCGGGAAAGAACCAACTCCTGGAAGGATGCTGGGATTTCTCCTCGTCCGGTTGCTCGCGCGCAGAGATGCTTGCAATAAATCATGTTGGTAGTAATTGGAAATTGATATTCCGCAGCTCTTTAATTTAATGGTCAGCAGGGTGTCGGGAGAGAAGGCCGTTTGTGAGGCGGCGAAGCAACAAAATCTACTTGAATATTAGCTAATGAATAGGATACTTTTTCTCCCTCCAGTGTTTTAATTTAGTTAGAGGCTGGGTCTAGTTTCTGAGTACTTTTGTGATGCAGAAATTCTCTCATTTCTATTGTGTGAATCGGGGTTGTTTTTAGCAGCAACTTAAGTTTTAGTCTTAGTCTTTGTAACAAAAATGAGCATTAGTTTTAGTAACATTTTATTCATATAAAATAGTTGTTGCCATAATTTAGAAATGTAATCATAGTTTTTGTCATTATTTAGCCTTTTAAACATAGTTGCAGTCATGATTTAGTCATTTAAAAATAGCTTTAATCTTGATTTAGTCATTTAAAAATAGCTTTAGTCATGATTGTCATTTAAAAATAGCTTTAGTCATGATTGTAATTTAAAAATAGTTTTAGTCGTGATTTAGTCCTTTAAAAATAGTTTTAGTCATGATTTAGTCCTTTTAAAAATGGTTTTTCATGATTTAGTCCTTTAAAAATAGTTTTATTCTTCATGTAGTCATTTAAAAATAGTTTTAGTCATGATTTAGTCATTTAAAAATAGTTTTATTCTTCATTTAGTCATTTAAAAATAGTTTTTTTCTTCAGTGTCATTTAAAAATAGTTTTAGTCATGACTTACTAAAACTGCATCTGTTTTTAAATGACTAACATTTTAGTCATAGTTTGTCACATTTTAGTGATTTAAAATTAGTTTAAGTAATATTTGGGATTTAAAAATTGTTGTAGTCATGATTGTCATTTTAAAATGTAATAGTTTGGTATATGTTTTTCATGATTGCGTCATTCAGCCCATTGTGGTGTTTATTTTGTATGCTGGATCAGGTTCGTTTTATTACCTTGTGAGGTAACGTTAGCAACTTGCGCTGCGCAGCATCTTCACTTTTTTTTGAAGCTGAAATAATTCCACACAAGGATCTATTGCTGCTCTTTGGTTCTAAATCATTTGCACCAAATGTCAGGTTTCATGGATTGAACGTACGAAGATGTGGATAAAAACGCGTCAAACAACTTTCTTCTACATCTGTGAAATCTCCGATGCATGTCTCGTGACCAACCGTAATCACGTGATCAATCATCATTGCAGTTGTTGCCATTTAATAATCGCCTTGTCAAATCGCTGTTTAATTGCAAATACAATTAATTGTTCAGCCCTAGATATTATGACCGTATTGGAATTCGTTCAGAATGAAACCCAAGAGAATTCTAACTGTTTCCGATCGAGTGGATGTACTCAGAGTTCTAACTGACGTGGCCGATGGAGGGACGTCATCTCCAGCATGAACTCAGCTGATGCGGGGGCTCCAGGCTGAAGAATTTCTTTCAGGTAAAAGCTAAATCAAAGGAACAGAATTTGTTTCAAAGGTGGAAGGAGAGCGGCCCAGCTTCGTGAAAGGCTCATGATTTATTTGTGATGACTCAGAGGTCCAGGTGGATCGTATTACACACGTCTTTACCTGTCTATTCACGAACTGATCGTATCTCACCAACCTCAGCATTATGAACAAATTGGGATCGAGATTACAGTAGGGCTGCACAATTAACGTGTGGAGCTCTGTGTTCCTTCAGCTTCAGCAACACTGCCAAGACTTCATCTGCTCTTCATTCCGAAAGCATCCCTGTATCCGGATGATCTGTCCGGCTATGTCACTATTAATTTTTCATAATCAGTGCTTGCGTCTGTTTCTGGAGAGGCTATTTATGTCGATTTTTCCCCTGTTCTGGGTTTGGCGGTGCGGCTGCTTTTCTGTGCTAGCTCCGCAGAGACTTCAGTAACCTTGAAATGAGGTTAAAACTTCAGTGCTAGATTAAAAAGTGTTTGACGTCTGGGTGTCGTGGCTCATTCTTAGTAAAAGCCATTTAAAGATGCATTAAGCTTCCCTTTTGAACGGTTCGTGTTGTTTTACATTGATGTGAAACCTGTTTTGGTTTTAAGCTGCACACCTGAAGCTTTTGAAATGTGAGGATTTAATGAGAGCTTAATTACAAGCTTAAACACTGCAGCTTGTTTTTATTCAGAGGTACGATGAGGCAAAAGTGCAACCAAACCATACATTAAAGAAAAAAAGTGTATACTTGAATACTATGGTTTGAAAAGAAGCTTTCTACGAGTAATAAACAAATTTAAAATGTCTGCGAAAGATTTCAAAGAACACAACCAACAGCTAGAACACTACAAAATACTTAATTTATCCAGATTTTAATAGTGTTAAGTTGGAGAAGTTGTAATTTTTTCTGTACGTATCCTTCATAGTGAAATGTTACCTTGCTCTGTACATGCTTTCATATTGGGCCTGCGTATAGTGATTATGAATTCACTGGTAGATGAAATTGCGGCCCATGCTGAAATTAAGACAGTTCTGCTCTGAACTAAAACTTTGGGGTAGTTGTTCCAAAACCAGATCCCTGAACTACACTGGGATGTTGTCACAGCTTCTAGTTAGAGGACACAGTGAACAAAGATAAAAAAAAAAAGAATGCATTTACAACCGAGAGGGTGTTGGCCTCCTTGATGAACTAATGGGTTCCTTTCCCTGCGTAACAACATTCATCTCCCTAAATCCCAAATACAAAGTTGGTAGCACAAAAAAGTAATTGCAGTCCATTTGTTAAATTGCTGTGTAGCAAAAAAAAAAAAAAACAAGATTTGTCTTCCTCGCTCAAGGTTCTCTGACAGGAATGTGAACTATTTAAACCCACACCTTTGCTCAGCTCCTGTAAAATGGCTCTGTGTGTAGCCCTAGGTAAAGTGTGCTAGACAACACTTGACCGCAGCAGCTTGGACAGGAGTCCCAGAGAGGCTATAATTGGAGAGACACAGCCGGCCAGGATCTCTCTAGAACATATCTTGTTGATGCAAAGGGATCACCTCCAGCCAAATTCATTTGGATCCCTCTGTAGATTCATTCCTTTGGACCAAACCACAAACCGGCCAACTATGGCCGTGTGGAAATAGCTGAGATGTGGTTTGTCTGGGCGAATCTGCAAGCCGCGGTTTTCGACCCGTTCTCCATTGTCCTCTTCGCCTTCAGAAATGGTTCGTGTTCACTCCAGATCAGATCATTTGAATCATTCTCGACTCCATAAAATCCCTCGCACGAGTAAAAATGAATGTGTCTAATCCAAATCCTAGAAGGCAAACGCTCTGATCCATTTAACTCTAACCAAAGGGAAGTGTACCCAAGTAATTCATTATGTCCACCAGATGTGTTTGAAAGCCACACGTCTCCATCCAAAGCATGTTTGGAACTAAACTGCCCCTGTCCAAGGCCCTCCATGGATGGAGATTTTCCCCTGTGAAAACGTCTAGTACGCTTGGGTACAGGGATTGCCTTTATGACATTATTAGCAAGATGACGACTACTGCTGCACTAAAAAAAGGTCTGACCCCCCCAAGATGGAGTCAGTGGATGAGGGAGATTATGAATTACATTTAGTTGGATGAGGTTGATCAGTCTGTAGGGTGAAGCGCACTTCCTCCATTTGTACTTCCTTCCTTTTTTATGTTCTTTTGATGAACAAGTCTCCTTAAATAACATAGTTTGTGTCTTTCGGGTTGCTGCCTTAGATGTTTGAATATGCTTTTTGACTTAATTTTATTAATAAATATTATATATATATTAGTGCTGTTGACCGATTAAAAAAAACTAATAATTGGACCAATCAAAAAAAAAATCGCAATTAGACTGAAACTTTTTCACATCTATAAATGTAAAATGTTAATAATTAATGTAAACTGAAGACAAAGAAACTATTTATATTTAAGTTGTTTATTGAATTTTTTTTGTTAAACTTGTAGGTTTTGTCATGTAAACAACGAACCTGCAATAAACCATCAATATCCTCCAAATTAACTTTCTGCTTCTCTTCTTTGGTGGCTGTTAGTTTGTGCACTCAAATGTGCTAACGCATTATTTTGACAGCATATATACATTATATATACATTAAATATTTTTGTTAGTGGACTTTTAGTATAAATGATTGTTAATCTATATTTTCTGTCAGCGGACTATATTCTGTGTTCATCTCACTTGGCCTGCGTAAATCGGTGCTTAGTTGGTGGGTAAAGAGCGAAACTGTTGAGAGGTTGATGTATTTTTTTCTTAGGTTTTCTCACCTCACTTGGTACTGTCAGAGTGAGTGACCTTGAAGTAACGATGTTATTGTTTTGTGTGATTTGTTTTTGTTTAAACCTCAACAAAGTGTTAAAAAGAACGTCTAGTACGTTCACTTTTAAATATTTTTTTACAGATGGTTTCTTGGCAAGAAATGCCATGGGTTTTCATTCTTTTAGGGGGATTTGCACACACACGCACACACACGCACACACGCACGCACACTCACACACACACACACACTGCCGATCCCTTGAACACCGGAGAAACCGTGATGGATAGGGCTGGGCGGTGTGAAGGTGTTTTTTGTTACTGAGGAAATAAAATGTGAATTGGTGAAAGCCAAAAAATGCAAATAGCAACCCGTCACCTGAGCTGAAACTCATTCAGTAATTCATAGATTGCTTAGATCCAATAAGTAATATTTCTGTTGTCAGGATTTAGCTTAAGGAAATTTTCATTCATCCAATCATTGATATCAGTGACATATTCTGAGATCTTATTTAGCTTTAAAGGGTCGTTAGGTTTTACTGATATATAGAGCTGGGTGTCGTCTGCATAGCAATGGAAACTAACCCCATGTCTTCTAATAATTTTGCCAAGGGGCAGCATGTATATTGAGAATAGAATGGGTCCCAGAACAGATCCTTGTGGAACATACTCTACTGCTATTGTGTTTGAGTCTCCATTTACATGAACAAACTGATTCCGGTCAGAGAGGTAAGAGTTAAACCATCTTAGAGCCTGGCCCTGGATGCCTGCATCGTTCTCTAGTCTCTCGAGGAGAATCCTGTGATCTATCGTATCGAAGGCTGCAGTGAAATCTAGCAAAACAGTCGGTTGTCTTATAAAAGGAAGCACTTTAATTGAGAAGCTCTTGGAAGTTTGCGTGCGCCGTCTGCGCTAATGGCATGTATAGCAGAGCTCTGAGTTGAGTAGTTTAGCATGCTGTCTAATGCTCAGCAGGAGTGCGTTTATCCATCGCCCCGGCGGTAGAGTCTGCAGCAGCTTCCTGAGCGGATATTTATGTATTAGCTCCGCTCCGTGATATTAGTGGCTCATAATGGAGACCATGTGACCGCCTTCAATGAACTTCAAAGAGCTCTCGTGGCCCCTCGCGCTGTCATCTCTCATCACCAGTCAGCAGTGTTCCTACGGTGACCTGCGACCTCACAACTGTTGCCATGGTGAGCGTCTGACCTCCCCGAGCCGCTGGAGGAGCTGGGAGTGGAAGCGGCCTCCGGGGAGGGAATGGAATGTACTGTTTGAAGTGAAGTCTTGATCACAGAGCAGGACAAGATCACACGTGCGCCTTGGAATTTAGTTTTTTCTGCGCGTAAATATTTTTATTTTCAAGGTCTCTTTGGAGCAGGGTTTCTGCGGGTTCCCTAAAGTCCAAATCTTAGGCCCTAGGCTCTGGGTCTTAAATACATTTTTATTCACATTTTTCTTATGTCCATATAACGCTTTTTTGTTGCGTGGGGTTGCCAGGGAATGAGAAAATATTCCATGTGCATAAATGCTCAAAATCTTAAAAGTGATTGATTGTCAGATATTGACGTAAGTCTGTTCATGTGATTGTAAGGGTTGCCAGAGATTGCGAAAAGGTGTGTGTGTGTATGTGTATATATATATATATATATATATATATATATATATATATATATATATATATATGCTCAAAATCCTAAAAATTATCATTCGGATTGCCGAAGATTGAGAAAATACTGCTGAATGATAGAAATTGTGAAACTGACTGTTACGTTGCCACAGTTTGAGAAAAACTTCGTACTTGCTCAAAGCTCAAAAACTTGTGATTGTAAGGGTTGCCAGATATTGACATAAGGTTCATTTATGCAAGAAATTAAAAAGATGGTTAGGGTTGCCAGAGTTTGAGAAAACAGAGTTTGTGAACACTCATAATTGCTCAAAATACTAAGTGATTGTTAGAGTTGCCAGAGATCTCGTAAATGGCAAAATATGTAAATAGGATTGTAAGGGTTGCCAGAGATGGCAAAAATGTGCATAAATGCTCAAAATCACAAAAGTAATGGTTACAGTTGTATGTAGTTGTGATGTGATATAGATCTTAAATTGGTTTACTTAAAAAGTCTCTAATTTGACCTTATGAAACGAATTTGTGTGTCTTTATTTACAGCGCGATTACAGCTAAGCTCACAAAATCCACAATAGTCAATAAAAGCAAAAGAAAGAAAATGAAATCATGCGGGCCTGGGGATTGGAAAGATAACATCAATATAATTACAACAACTCTGAGACTTTAATACGGGGGTCACAGGAGGAAGAGTCTGGGTGAGACTGCATTAAGTATTCCATAAAAAATTATTTTTTTATTAATAAACAAATCCACAGAACGTGAGATCTGTGCTCGTCAACAAGTTTTCTCTCCTGAGAAGACGTGACCGGGTTTGAATTTGCAGTCTGATAAAAATATTTACTTCCTTCCACTTGGGAATCTAGAGAGTTCACAAAACCCTTAAAGGGAGATCGACCTATTTTTAAGCATGGCTGTACAGCTATTACATTTAATCTGTGTTTTTTTAATTCTATGTCCACACTTGGCAGGAATATATCTCTATCTGTTAATCTAGTGGGAATGAAAAATGAGGAATTTGGGGATTATGTTGTTTAAGAGGGCATGGATGGTCAACATTTTGCTATACAGCACATCCAAACTGAGCTCTCTTGGAGATGTTAGGTGTTTTTGTGTTGTCCTTGTTTTGGCACTCCCTGTTGCACGCCCGTTTGCTAAGCTGAGTTAATAACTTAAGTGGTAACTCCAGAGTTATGTAAGAGAAAACGGTAAAATCCATCTCTGTCTCCGCGGAGGAAGTCGTGGGATTGCCTCGCTGCGCTAATGAGGCGCTACGCTTTCAAGAACTCATTCCAGAGAAGACTGATTTGTAGAGGATAAAGCGAGGGATGGGAATGAGTGATGCTTTTGCATTGTGTTTTGTTTGTTTGCTTTTATATCTGCTTTAGAGTGTTTGTTTAGGTACGCTTTTAAAGAAGTGTTTGCTGTTTTAGTGTACTTCGACAGCTTTGCACGCTACTGTTTGTCTGGTGTTTAATGGAATCTTCTTCCTCTTCTATTCAGTGTTTTCTTCTCTTCTTCCACACCTTCTTATTCTTCTTCTTTTCTTCCATGCTTTCGTCTACTTCTCTTTTTTACACATCTTCTACTCCTTTTCTTTCACGTCTTCTATTACCCCTTCTTCTTTCACATCGTCTGTTTTTTCTTCTTCCATGACTTTTTTTTCTTCTCTTCTTCTACATCTTTTTTTTCTTCCTCGTCTTCTTCTTCTTTATTTCTTCTGTGTCTTCTTTTTATGTGTTTTCTTTGTTTCTTCTCCTTTTCTTCTTCCGTGTCTTCTTCTTTTCTTCCACGACTTCTTCTTTACTTCTTCCATGTCTTCTTCTTATCCTCTTCCTCATCTTTTCTTCTTTTCTATGTGTTTTCTTCTTTGTCTTCTTTTTATGTTTTCTTTGTTTCTTCTCCTTTTCTTCTTCCACCTCTTCTCCTTCTTTTCTTTTTCCATGTCTTCTCCTTCTTCTTCCACGTCTTCTTCTTCTTCTTCTTATCCCCTTCATCTTCTTCTTCTTCTTTTCTTCTTCCGTGTCTTATTCTTTTCCTCTTCCTCGTCGTTTCTTCTCTTCTTCTTCTCTTCTATGTGTCTTCTTCTTCTTTGTCTTCTTCATCTTCTCTTTTTCCACGTCTTTGCCTTCTTTACTTCTTCCACATCTTCTTCGTATCCCCTTCTCAATCTTCTTCTTCTACTTTTCTTCTTCCCTGTCTTCTTTTCTTTTGCATCTTCTTCTTCTTCTCCTTTTCTTCTTCCGTGTCTTCTTCTTTTCTTCCACAACTTCTCCTTTACTTCTTCCATTTCTTCTCCTTCTTTTCTTCTTCTACGTCTCCTTCTTATCCCCTTCTTCTGCTTCTTCTTCTTATGCAGTGTCTTCTTCCAAATCTTCTTCTTTCTTTGACATAGTATCCTTTTCCTCTTGTCATCTTCTCTTCTGTGTTTTTTTCTTCTCCTCTTCTTTTTCTTCTCAATGTCTTCTTCCTTAACTTCTCCTTGTTTTCTTCCTCTTATACTTCTTAGCCTCTTCTTCTCAGTGTTGTTCACATTTCCCCACGGCAATAACGCGGGCTGCCCATAGACATGCCTGACTTTAAATAGCCACTAATATTAGTCGATGGTTAAATATTTAAAAATGTCAAATACCAGCCAGATATATATACCGACCTCTAGGGGTCCAGGGGCGTTGCAACCCTGGGCGATTAAACATCAGCACATCAGCATTTTCTCAGAATGAAGGCTCAACATCCAGACGTCCTGCTGCAAAACAGAGCTGCTATTATATTTGAAAGCATTGTTTTGAAACTCCTAAGCCTTGCGCTTGATGAAGGCAGTTTTCACACGCAGAGATGCTGTCAGAGGGTGACAATATGCAGAATACTGGATCAGAGGGTGAAACTATAGTTCACTCTGTTTTTGAATTGATTAAAAATTATGTAGTTTTAATTTGTAAAAAAAAAAAACATTTGAAATGGATGGATTTTGGTGTTTGCAGAGCACACACAGGATTGTTCTTTATTCTAAGCTGACTCTGTCGTGTTGAACGGGGTCTCTACGGGGCACTTAGAGGGAGGCGCGGGGCTGGATTTATGGCTGCAGTTAAAGGCAACGCTTGGCTTCAGGCATGCCCTATCTCTATTTCCCAGCACTTCATCGTGTGTTCGTTTTGTTAAATAAAACATGATTTCCACCCGAGCGTAGGAGCATCAGCTGCTGTTCCTAGTTTCAGCACTCTGCTGATAAGTTTCCTTGTTTCTTTGCTTGTTTCTGGTTTCTCATGCGTCAGCTGGAGATGGTGTGAGACGGTTTATTGTTTATCCACCAGCTTGTCTTTCGTGTTTTGAGTCACACTGTGGTATGAGGATGCAGAATCAAGTGCGTGAGGGAGACGTGTTCCACAACAGTCCAGTCATCCCAGTTCACTTCCACATCTTTGTGAGCGCAAATTCAAGGGAGAACTGCCAAAGAGGTGTTGTACAGCTGAGATCTGCACCTCTCTAACCAATACGTTGTCTTTATCCATCCAAAACATCAAAGCAGCCTTTTCCTTTTTTCTCTCTCTTTCAGGAAACAAACTCCCAGATCTGTTCTCAGGAGCACGGGGAGCAACAGCAGATGTGTTCTGCATCACGCTGCCGTTGCATACATTCATATCGAAAAATATGAAAACATTGCAGTGTTCTAATTTCCATCGATTTATTGATTTAGTTCACTTGAAATGGAAAGGGCTAAAACATTGTTTGAAGTTTTAACGTCTTCAACTAATGGGGCTGAGCAGTTAAACTAAATTTGGTTACGATATCGACATCGTGCCTTGATGGGTCACAACGGAAAAATTGGAGCTTCACTAAATGCTCTTACATAAACTGATAATGCTCTATAAGCTCATTTCTTGTGTCATGTAAACACGTTCCAGTAATCAGGGTACTGATATGAACAGTTTTTTTTTTAAGAAAGCCGATTGGAGGAGGTAGTTTTTTGGCCAATAACCTGGTTTCTCCAGCATGTACACGCAATAACCGGTGTTCTTCTGTTTTTTTGGTCTGCACATGTCTGTCTGCGGTTGGGGTTGCGTCTGCCTAAAGTGGGCCTTGAGTAATATCCTCACGAGACCCTGCCTATACGTTTGTCCTCTGTAGTAGACATTTGTTTTTGGTCTGTATCTTTTGACTCATTTGAGCTGGCCAACTGAGTCCCGGTGTGCTCAATAGTGTTCGTCCTGGCCTTTTCCATGATGTCTCATGTTTTTGTGTGACTAAACTGCTCTGAATAGGCAGAAAATAAAAAAAAAAATACTATATTTTTTCCTTGGTTCTCAGGATGATATTTTAATGAAGTTTAGCGATAAGTATATAAAAACATATTTTTGATGGCCGAATGTTTTAACATTTTCAAGAAATCACGCATTAAGT
The DNA here is from genome assembly GCA_900490495.1 of Danionella dracula. NCBI lineage: Eukaryota > Metazoa > Chordata > Actinopteri > Cypriniformes > Danionidae > Danionella > Danionella dracula. The sequence continues at coordinate 156,110 of UELW01000333.1, read as the reverse complement.
GTCAACTTTATTGGAATAAAACGCACACTCTGCACCTTAAAATATTGAACAAAATTTAAATGAAAGTTTCTCTTAAAATAATCTGTTGAAGATCTAAATTGTTTTCTTCTCAAGCAAATTGCATGTTTTTTCATCTGTGTGACTAGCAATATTGTTAGTTATTTTCACTAATATTCTATAGTGATAAATGTTTGTTTGACAGTTTGATTTTGTAGTTTAGCCGTCCTGTTCTCTGATGACGTCAAAGTAGAAGTACCTCAGTACCCAAAATGCTTTGCGCCACAACACACATGCAGTTCACATTATTTGGTGTCTGTCCTACATTCAATGAATCATAATATATACATATTATATAAACAAGCATGTGACAATGAACTCCTATATGAATATGCATATCCTGATGGCAGCATAAAGATGATGGAAGAGTAATGCTCTCGTCGAGTCGTTCGATAATGTTCTGATAATGTTCACCTCGCTATTTGTAGTCATAGTTTATTTTTATTGAATGTCCATTATTTTCTTGCAAATCTGTTCTTTTTGTGTCCCAACCACTTCCACTCTGCAGAAAATCACTTCATTTTGGGATTTAACTCTTCCTCTGAACTTCCTAAAGCCATTCTTGCTTTCCGCCACTGTTTAGTATACTCATATACTAGTTGAAGTGCGTAAAATTCATCTCATTACGTTAACATGTCCGAGTACCGCGATCTGAACATTTTAAACCACATTAAACTAGTCTTATCGTGGATGAAACGATATGGCCCACCCCTATCAGGAAGTAAGAGTCCGAATGCTCCAAGTTAAAAACTCACAAAGCCATGCCCTCAATTATTAGATTTTTCCTGTCAGCAAAAGACAGAACGATTGCTGCCTTCGCAGGTATTGTAGGCAAAGGATAAGGTAAAACATTACAGCTTGGTGCACATCGTTCGTCACCATTTTTGGATATTACTCTGTTTAGTTTTTCTAGTGATGTCACTTCCTTTGAGAAAACGGGGGAAAATTTAGTCTTCATGTAAATTGAGTTTTAACCAAGCCCTAATATTAAATGTCATATGTTAGTTGTTGCAATGCTCAAATCAATTAACTTTTAGCTCTTGCTATGACGGGCAAGGTTAAATGTTTTCTCTTTAACCTCAATAGAGGCTAAATTTCAGGCTTCTGGTCTTCTTTTGCCATTACTCGTCTGTGAGGAATTGGCGTGCTTTCCCACTATAACACCTGAGCTATTATATTCTTCAACCGTTCTGTAATTGGGCCAGAACCCAGAAGGGAAAACCAATTCTCTCTGCAAATTAATTCACCTTTGACCTGGCTCCGAATGATCCAAATGAGCCATTCGAGAGGTCTTCAGAGCGAAACAAATGTTACTAGATTTAGTGCTTCGGACACTTTCAATGTTCCCATTTAATAATGTTTTTTTTTTTTGTGCCTGTCAAGTTAAATAGGATTAAAACAATCTTGCTCGTCGTTAGCGCTAGGAAAGGATGATTTTACAGTGTCTTCTTCTTCTCGCAGTAATTCTGTGTTTGGAGCTCATGTTGAAGGCCATACTTGTGTTTATGTCAGCCTTCTCAGACTCAAATGAGAACCAAGTGTGCCTTTTGATGAATACGTAGCGTACGGCAGTTTACCAGTCCCTCAAAACCTCAGGGCACGTTGTTGCAGTTTTCCTGTGTGCTGTCTTCAAGCAGAGCTTCTGCAGAATGAGGAGAGTTGGAGAGCGTACGATTAACACCTAAAGTGTTGAACGTTGCCTATCCTTCAGCTGTAACCTTTTAAAATCTCCAAACCTGCAGCTGCATTGTAGAAATCATCGGAAATGGCCATAAAATGTCAACTTCTTGGTGTTAAAAAAAAAAATACCAGGAGAAAAATAACCCCCCCAAAAAACTTACACCTTTAAAAAAAAAAGTATTTCGTGAAAGAACAATAACAGGAGGCTGCTCTGACGTATGTGTGAGTGTAATAGTGCTTTCATAATGAGGTCGGTTTGACATTAACTAATTATAGATACTTAACCTTTAGAGAGGTAAAAAGTGTTTTTCTCACACTGCAGGCTCATGTGGTTATGCAGTCTTAGTTGTAGAGCCTAAGTGGACTCTGCAGGCTTCATTAGTGGTTATAACTAGGAATGCACCGATGCCGGTATCAGGTGTTTGCCCAACTCTGTGTTCCAGAGCAGTACTCGTACTCGTCAAAAGTGCCCCGGTACCAAAACGGCCCTAAACTCGAAGTTGAGCAGAGCTGGGGCTTGAAACTGAATCTCTGCAGACTGGTCTTAGCGTACCAAGCTAGCGACTCTACCCAGAGTGCCACAAACACAAAAGACATTTGGGACCTGAAGTCTCCTCCGTACATCTTTTGTTTTCAGCACTCTGGGCTCTCCTACTACTAGCAATCTTATTAAATATAAATAAAAAAATCTGCACATTACTGAGTACAAGGAGTTTGCTATTAGCAGCAAAACGCAGCAGCCAACTTTGCAGCAAAGTATGCATCCGAAGCTGACTGAGGCGCAGCTCCACGAGCCTCACCGACGTGTGAGCCTCCGCGTACTGGACCTGAGGTGGAAGATCACAGAAGATTTAAGATTTTAGTAGATTTAAATGACTGCATTTGCACGAGCAACAGTCCATGTGTTCTCCTCAGCGATCAGATCAGCAACTGCGTTTCGCACATCAGCCGAATCACGTGTCTGAGAAAAATCTTCAATTGCAGAGAATCTATAAATGTTCTGTTCAGGTTGTATTTTTTTTCAATGCGATAAACATTATAAAAGCTCCAAATAATGCTGATCTCGGCTGTGTCTCGCTTGTTGCGGACTCTCCAACTCCTTGTGATTAACCGCTGCTAATTAAGAAATGTTGTTTTCGTTAAACAAAAAAGCTTTTTTGCAAGTTTTGAGTATAAGAGTGATGAGATTAAAGTGTTATAGAATTAAGAGTACATTTGGTCATTTTGGTACTTGGAATCGATGAGTACTCAAAGCAAAGTGCTCGTAGTTTTATCGTTTTGAAAAATGTGGCATCATCTCTTATAACCCACTTTTTCTCATTTTATTGAGTAATGCTTTTATGTTGAAACTGCAGTCAGTGATTTAGCAACCCAAAAAATCTCTTTTGGACACATATAGACTGTGTTTATTCAAGGGTCATGACTCTGAAAAAGCCAATACTGGCTTTTGTAAACATTGCATTAAATCAATAGAAATTGGAAGCGAAGATAACGTTTTGGAAAGCCAATCTGGCTGATTTTCCAGTTATTGAAAGCAAAACCGATGCCCACATCTTGCTGTTGCTATGGTAACCCGGCAGAGATGAACGTTTTCCACTCTTATCTTTTTGGTCACTGACCTCACTATTTCTTCTTTCCCCGATGTATGTTTTTACTCCTCAAAATCCCTCTTTAGATTTGGATTTTGATTGAGCTGCGTGTGTTTGGAGAGCTCCTGTTTGTTTTCAGAGCTTAACCGAGGTCCGAGTCTAATTCAGGTTTTCTCAAACAGTTTTACTTTTTTATGAGCATTTTTAATTGATCACATTCTAGAGTATAAAGTAGACATTTTTTCCTCCTAATGCTTATCCTTTTACTGCAGTTTTTACGTTTTCACACTTCATTCAAGGTTCACAAGCACTAGTTCTAGTTCACTCCTCTCTGAGATGTAGTGGATCCGCCACATGAGCTCCAGAAAGCCTTGTGTTCTGCTGACGTGGGGTCTTGTGCATCATCGAGGCACCTTCACTTCTAAATCCTCCAAAAGAGGTTCGCTGACATCACTCGTCATTGAGCGCCTTGACTCTCCACCTTCGTGCGTCCACACGCGGCCTTGTCCTTGTTCAGTGCCTGCTTTCACTGTGTACCATGAGGTTAGGCTCTTTACAAGATAAATAAAGCTTCTACATGGTTCCCTTGTCGAGTTTTGATTCACTGTCTAACCAAAACTGTTCTTGCTTTAACCCTTTAACCGCCTGCCCAACCAAACGATCGCTCATATCGAGCCATTGTATTTTATTTAACTTCTTGATATTTTATAGATTGAAAATCAAAGCAAAATTTAAAAATTCTGTGTCAAATGAAAAGCTAAAATATTTAAGGTGAATGTTTATTCGTGAAGAAAATTAAATTCGCCAAGTTATTTTTTTTAATACTCTTTCAAAATAGTTTATCATTAAAGTTCATTATTTGAGAAATTTTCGTATATGTGTGTACAGTTGTTTTTTTCTCCATAGAAAGCTATATTAACGGTTTGTTAGTCATTGGAAAAATAGTGTAGATATTTGGAAAATACGGATTTAAGAAATACAAACATAGCTTTTTTTAATAGTTTTTTTGTTTGTGTAGCAGTTGTGGTAGAAATTAGAAGCTCTCTCTCTGGTAGAAATCACTCCGGAGGCAGGGTGCAGAACAGCAGCACGACGGCAACTTTATCTTTTGCTTCTCATTTAAGTAAACACTGAAATGGTACTCTATTGAAGCTGAAAGATCTACTTGTAAAGTAGTGAAGGAAGGAAAGCCGGCGAGAGACTTTATGCCCTCCCAAAGGATAGGCCCATCGCTGCCCGGAGACCCCACCTACTCCGCCAGTCACCTCCCTCATAGGCCAACAAAACCTTTAAACACACGTTTAATATGATAATGAGTAGGGAATATCTTTATTGGAAATTCAGTATCACTAATACCCACTATAATGATTTAAAATTTCTATTACACAGTTAAAGGATTAAAGTGTTTCAACACAGTGTTTGTTTTTGGTCCTTTTATTAGTTGTATTTGTAGGATCGTTTTTGATTTGGGAAAGGAGCAAAGAAACTACGCTTCATGAACTATTTCATTACACTCACTTCGTCATAACAGCCCTGCTCTATAAACTTATTATCAAAACAATAACGCTTCTGAGATGCGTCACATTCATAACGATTTTAATGTAAAGTGTACATTGTGTAACAGATATTAAGACGCCACAGATAAACAGACCCACGAAAAGGTTTTTATTTAAGTTTTTTTTATCAGATTTTTTGGCATCAGGTTAATGTCTCCTTCAAATCAATGTCTTTCAGTTTAGTTTGGAGTCTGCAGGTCCTTAATAAGACTCATTTTGTACCAACCTAAGCAGATTAATAGCGTTGTTTTTTGTTAGCGGTTTCCTTGAATTGTGACCCCTCAAACGATTCTCAAGCTTTTCGCGTCGCCGTGCTGTTCCTGTCGTTTTCCACCTGCTGGAGAACCCTCGAGCGCTGGACGTGAGCTTGCCTTCATTAAACGGAGCCTGGGAAGAAACCCTAATGGTCCAAAATGAAGGCTAATTTTAGATAGCGGCTCTCGTTCGTGTGGGAAGCTTGTGCCGTTCAGAGCAGTGACGTGGACTCTGGGTCTCCATGGGTTGTCTTCAGAGTGAGAATCGGAAGCATCCAAACGATCGCTGTACTTGTCCTGGTAGTGTGTGCTCACGACTGTTCAATGTCAAGAGACCATTTTGTTGTTTTTAAAAAGGATGGAGAAGTAAGTTAGAGAGCCCAAGTCTGAATTAAAGTGGAAAAATGATATTGGGAGCTTAGTGGTAATAAACTCTCTTCACGAAGTGAATCATTGGTGTGTGCAGATTACACTGTTAATAATCAGAAGACACCGATAAGCATGTTTTTCTCTACTCAGACTAGTGTATTTTGCTCTATTTTTGGGTCTTCGTCGTAACATTTTGGAACTAGGTCAGGTTTTCCTCCAATATGAACGACACAAATGAATCGTTCAAATGAATTGTTTGCATAAATGAACGAGTCAAGAGAACAAAGTATGAAGTTGAACGAAACTTTCCGTTACTCTGGGACAGCAGCCACACTCCGGCTGTTTTATAATCTCTGAGGGCTTTATTGAACAACTCTTGATGGTCGGACAGCAACAATAAGTGCTTCTGGATGTTTATATTCTCCTCTTTCCCTATTTCTTCTTCGGCTGTTCCTCTCGATGATCTCCGGGGCTGTTTCCTGTCATGAGATTGAAGTGAGAGTGAGTGTCAAGTGCCATCTAGCGGCTCTTTCGTGTTCCATTCACGTCATTAAAACAATTTTTTTTTGCCCATCTAACGCTGGGACAGATGTGTGATGTGCCGTTGGCGCCTGTGCTTTCCGATCGTAACTTCTTAATGAATATTTGGATAGATGTTTAGAAAACATCACATTTCATGCATCCTTTTTTGTCAAGTTTTTGCTGGTCTACAAATGTCCATCATTTAAAAGCACAAATTTTAGTCCTTAAGTTAGTTTTTTTCCTTAAATAATTTGTCACCGCTCTTATTTTTCTGATGTTTATGTAAAGCTCATCTGATTTGTGTTTTTGTTGTTGCTTGGGCTTGCTCGAAATTGAGAAAATGCTCATAAATGCAAAAAACATGTTGAAAATATTGTTTAGAGATGCCAGTCATGTTGTGTTTTATTTAGCATTATTCCACATGGCAACCCTAACCATTTTTAAATAATTTAAAAAAATAATTTATTTGCTTCTTGAAGCATTTTCTCACTCTCTGCCAACCCTTACATTCAATTTTACACACATTAACATTTATAAGTCTTATATCAATATCTGGCAACCCTAACAATCACTTTTATGTTTTTGAGGATTTACAAAAGTCAAACTCTGAGAAAATGTGCATGAATGCAAAATAAAACACATGAAACACTATGGCAACTCAAACCATAAAATAACACAAATCCTCAAAAAAACATAGAAGTGATTTATTGTAAGGGTTGCCAGATATTGATATAAGACTCATAAATTATGAAATATGTAAAAGAGATTGAGAAAATGCTTGTAAATGTAAAAATTACTTGTGGGGTTGCCAAGTTACTTTTGGTGGTCAAGATTGAAAAAAACATGATTGAAAAAGATTGAAAAAAACATGGTTAGGGTTACCAGAGTGAGATAGACGGTGTAACAGATGGCATATCGTCTCTCCCCTAATGTAAGTCGCTTTGGACAAAAGCGTCTGCCAAATGCATACATGTAAATGTAAAGTTTGAGAAAACCATAGTGAATTCTCAAAAGAAAAAATCTAATTGATGGTTAGTGCTCACAAATAATCGTGATTTCTATTGTTACATAGATAATCGTGACGAGCGTTTTCTCATCACCCAGCATCTCTAATCTTGAGTGTTATGTTTAGATCTGTTCCTCCTCACCTCGGTCAGTAGCGGTTCTCACCTTTCCCTGTGTTCCCAGTAGATTGCGGTCTCATTTAAAGCTTTGAAAAAATAAGTAGGTTTGTAGTTTTAATTTGCTAATTATATTCCGAAAAAGCAGTTCCATCCATCCATTTTCATGACGGCTTTCTTCCCTTTCGGGGTCGCCACAGCGGAATGAACCGCCACTCCTCTGGCATATGTTTTATCCAGCCGCAACCCATCGCTGGGAAACATCCACACACACACATTCACACTTTAACACTATGGACAATTGTTTTTTCTCAATTCACTTATTCCGCATGTCTTTGGACTTGTGGAGGAAACCGGAGCACCCGGAGAAAACCCACGCGATCACAAGGAGAACATGCAAACTCCACACAGAAATGCCAACCGACCCAGCCGAGGCTCGAACCAGCGACCTTCTTGCTGTGAGACAGCCGTGCTACCCACTGCGCCACCGTGACTCTCCCGAAAAAGCAGTTGTATATGCAAAACATTTCCCTGTTCACACTTTTTTTGTGGAAATTAAGCACAGAATTGCAGCAGAGTGTGTGGCTCCGCTCTGTTGAGGGGGATCGGATTGTTTCCAGGTGCAAGGAAGAGATTTGACTTGGGCTTAACCCGACGCTGATCTAGCTTTCAGATGTGAATAGGAGCTTTCCAGTCGATATTGGTTATCCTCCTCCTTGTCTCGTTTGTTTTGTGGGATTTGGCTTTGAAATAAATTAACAATATCAGGCCATTGAGATGCTCTGCTATGACAAGGCCAGAATATCTCAGATTGATTTCCATCTCTTCTGGAGGCTCATCTAACGCTGCAGCAGAAGCCTCCTCATTCAGTTTCACTGTGTGCTCGCAGGTTATTGTTGGTTTTCCCACTAAATATCCCGATCTAGCATTTGATAGAGAACAATCTGAGTTTTTTTTTTTTAATGTCATTGCTTTCCTGAGCAGTACAAGAGGGGTGCAAATAAGATGCCTCACCGGCCATTTTTCAGGTTTTATACTTTTTTATTTATTCAAAAGTTTTAGTGAGCATATGAACAAAAATTTGGTCTTTTTTCTTTTAAAGAAGACTTCGTTTAGGTTATTTTATTATCAGATTATTATTTTAAAGAAAATGTAATTATTTATCTGTTCTTGTTAAAAGTTTGTTTGCTACTTTCACAACGTAAAGCGTCTCCATTGATGTTTGACTTTTCAGTCGGTTGACTCAGAAGTCCCACAATTGTTTGCTCAGCCCCTGATTGGCTCATGTGACATATCCAAACAACCAATCAGCAGAAAGAATTGAGCTGTTGATTTTTTTTTTATGTTCATTGAGACTTTTTCCCAAGAATGAAAAATAAATAAAGAAAGGATGTGAATGCGCGAAAGAAGAAATTAATAAATCTATGAAGGAGAAAATAAATAAATGCATGAAAGAAGAAATAAATAAATGAAATATAAATTCCTAAATAAAGAAATAACTGCGTGAACAAGTACATAAAGAAATCTATGAAAATCAAGAAATAAATGCAGCAACAAAGGAAATAAATAGATTAATCAATCAGTAATTAATAAAATAAAATGCATAAATAAATGAATATGTATATAAATAAAATAAATAACTGTATGAAGAATAAACAGAGAAATAATTAAAATACACTTGTAAATAAAATGCATGCCTAAATAAACAAATAAAATAAATGGATAAAAAAGTCAATAAGTAGAGGTAAAAACAATAAAATAAATAAACTATTTTATTTATTAAACTAGAATTTTTGCAAGGATTTGTAAAGTAATTTATGTATAAGTAAAATAAATACATACATAAATAAAAGATAATAGAAGTGTCAAATAAAAAAAAGAAAATGGAAAACAGAAATAAATGCAAAAAATATTACATACATTATTACACATATATAAATACAAAAATTAAAGAATAGATAAATGTACGGCTGAATTAATAAATAGATAAATGATCATATGAATAAATCTATGACCGAAGAAGTATGCAAATGGAAGAGGAGTTAAATTTTAAAAAGCCGATCATTAAATAATAACTTCAAAAGTTAATAAACAACAAGGGAGGAAGTGTCCGTCTGTGTCCCAGTCCGAGCATCACTATACTCCAAATCTCACGCAGTCTCCATTTTATCCACATTTAACGATAAACGAGAAGAGCGTTCCCGTGGATGTATGGTGTCTGAGAGTGGACACACTGCCTCTTCCTTAAGATCCTATTAACCAGATAAAAACCTCGAAAGAGTGCTCCCGTGTTCCCATGCTCACTGCACACCTTCGAGTTTCTTGGAGAGATGTCCTGGGTTTATTTTTGGGAGGATTTGATGACTTGATTGAAAGGTGAACCTCAGTCGTCAGTGATAAAAATAACATTTTGTGGTGAGAATGTACTAAAAAGGGTCTGTGTGAGCTCCCAGAGAGATGGTTTCAGTTAAAGCAGAGTTAAGCTAAATACAACCTTGTGTTTTTCTCTCCTCAGGTTTTTGGAGATTATTATCACTTCAGGCACCGCAGGGTGGTCAAGAGGTCTTTATCAGAGCACAGAGGAACACACATTCGGCTGCAGACTGAGCCCCAGGTATGTGACTCCAGAGGTCTGACGATAAACCTCTCTGTTTAAACCTTGTGGTGATTGGCTTCCGTTTTTCTGTATTCTTTGGTTTTCACACCAGAAGGTTTAGATGTTTTGGTTCAAATGCTCACTTTTAGAACGGGGATAGACTGGTTCACTATCTCCGGTGACGCTCTGAAACCCTTATCCTTAGAAGGATGGAGTGGATAAGTGCACTCTTCAGTACACATGTTCCCTTCTTTGAGTTATGAGGTTAAGACGTGCTTCTGTACACTGCAAAACATGAATTCTAAGCAAAGCTGAAAATGCTTAAAATTTGATATATAGATTACTGAGAAAATATAACTTAACTTTTCTTGGAGAAACATTTTTTTTTATTCTGGAATATTTTCTTGAATTAAGAAACTTTGAAACAAGTTGCCGATTTTGCCACTGATCTTAATCAAGAATCTTAAAACAAGAATTTTTGACTCAACATATTCTTTATTTCAAGAATGTTATTGATATTTTATTTTTAGAAATAAATATTAGATACTGGTAAAAACATGTACCTTGGAACAAGAAAAAAAATCTTAAATCTAGTTCTAGTCTTCTTAGAGCAAGTAAAATATCTGACAATGGGGTAAGAACATTTGAATTCTTGAAATAAGACTCAAATGCTTGCGAAAAGAAAAGAAGAAAAAGAATCTACGCCATAAATAAATTATCGATACTCCGTCCAGCTGTGAACTAACTTTGGTGGAAGAGATCTGCACTTAAAAAAGCACTCTTGAAACAAGAAAAAAAAAATTCAAATATATATGAACTCTTCCTAGATCAAGCAAAAGAATCTGCTGATGGGGCGAGCAAATTTGACTTCTTAAAAAAAGAATTCTTAAAAAAACAAAAACATTTCTAGCTGGTAACAAATGCTGTTGGATCTTAAAAATAGACAAAAACTCTCAAAACAAGTCTTTCCAAGCTGTAAAAATGCATTGAAACTAGAATATTCCAATTTGTATTTAGTCACTAGTGATCTTAAAACTAGACAATCTGTCTTTAAACTAGGATGTTTTAGCGTAGCGGTCAGATCGCTGACATGTGGAGCGGATGGATCTGGGGTTTGAATCCAGCTCTGGTCCTTCACCGATCTTCTCCCTGATCTCTACTAAATGTTCCTCCTCTCCTTTCTGAACTATCCTATCTAAAAATGCCTAAATAATATATGATATAATATTTAAAATTTCAATTTTAAGCTAGAATTTCTAGTTTTAAGACCCAATACTGTATTTTAGGAACTAAAATTAAGCACAAATGTTCTTATTTTAAGGTCATATATACTTATTATATACATGTTGACTAGATACAAGTTGAAATATTCATTTTTACAGCTTGTAAAGACTTGTTTTGAGAGTTTTGTCTATTTTTAAGATCCAACAGCATTTATCATCAGCTAGAATTTATTGCTAATTTTAAGAATTCTTACCAATTCAAATTTGCTTACCCCATTAGCAGATTCTTTTGCTTGATCTAGAAAGAGTTTATCTATATTTCAGTTTTTTTTTCTTGTTCCAAGAGTGCAGTGTATGTTATTGGGACTCGAGTGCAGAAAGTGCATAGCATCATATTGTAGTTGCTTGGCTTTTTTTTTTTTTTTTTTTTACATTTTTTTTATTATTATTATTCTTTAACATCTTTGGTCACACTTTTGAGGGCCTGAACATGCACAAAAAGTCACAGAATTGTGCCCTTTCTTCAAAAGTGAAGTAAGTACCAAGGTGCACACATTTGTGATATAAACAGTTTCTAAACATGGAACATGTAAAAAAAAAAAACCTCTATACTCTAAATAATAATCTAAAAAGCAAAAAGCTGTTTGATCTCACTTCATTGTTGAACACTGAAGCTTTAGACTAAAATAAATTATTTTGTCGCGCCTGGTCTCTCCTACCAGGAAGTTTGGAAGAGTTAAGACAAACATGTGAATAACTTAAACAAATGCTCTTTTCTAACCAAAAAACAACTCAAAATCTTCTCTAACAGTAAAGTTTGTCCCTTCCATGTGACTGTAACGTGGAAAAAAGGTTTATGTGACACAAATGTAAATCTGGTAACATCATCACACAAACCTGTACATGTTTTAACAGAGTTTTAATAACAGACACCTAATATAATTAGCATAAGTCTGTTGTGTTTTAAATGCAAAGTGTTCGCATCTCCACTAATTGTCTTTTTTAGCCAGAAAATCCCAATATAAGATAAAAAAAAACTCAAAAAAGCAGTTTGATCAGTCTTCACTCTCTTCTCTTGCAACATTCTCTCTTCAGAAGCAACATTGGTTAAACAGCTGAACTTTAAATAGCTGAATCTTATTAAAAAGAGATTCATTAAATCAGCTCTCCTCCAGACTTTACACAGTTGAAGGATCTGAAGGAGCATGAAGCAGCTGTTGATTAGCTGCATCCCCTTAAAACTCCTTAAACACACAGGGTCAATAGGGCAGGAAACGTGTTCAGTGAAAGAAGCTTTTAGATCGTTTTTCAAATTATTAAGTTAATAAATTATGTTCACTATGGAGTTTTTTCACTGTCTGATAGAATGGGTTCCGCTATTGAACATTAGGGCAAACGCTACTCTTTAAAGAACAACTAAATATTATATTCACTAGCTACGCAAGGCTATTGTTGTGCCAAAACCTGGGACTGGAAAACTAACCTGGCAGTGACTTAAGGCCCTTATACATCTAAGCATCTGTTGCATGCAACTAATACATCTTACCAAAAACAAGAGGTATGACTCGAGCTGTAGAAGCAGCTCTCGAAACACAGTGCAGCTACTTAATTTCTGAATTCAATCTCACTGTGTAAGATCACTTTGATTGATTATTTTTTTCATGTGACTGAAGTTGCTTTAGTCACTGCTTGGTGGTGCACACTTTTAACTGAAAACAGACAAAAAAAACCCAATCAATAGAGTAGAGTGTGTCTGAGTGAAAACGTTGATCCACCCACTGAGAGCATAATCTCTCAAACACACAACACCCCATTGGGTGTTTTTATGTTTTGTGTAATGATTTGATCAATGTCTTTTAAATAGAAAGCAGAAGTACTTTAAAGGGGTCTTTAAAGGGGATATGAAACACTTGCCATAAATATTGAGATTTTAAGTGTTTTGAGCATTCTTTAAGACCTGTTTCTTTTATTTGTGAGAAAAAAAATTATATTTTTTGTGTTCTAACACAAAGGGAAGGGCTAGAACTAAGAGGTGAAATGGTATTGGACCTTAGCTGTTGATTGACCGCTTCCTTTCAGTTGGAGAAGAATTATGCAGCAAGCATTTTTAATACCGGAGCACGACTGAGCGCTTAGAAACGCTGCTAATGGAAATCATCGGAGCCATTACTCACCTGCTAGAGGTGTTCGAGGCGTGCTGTGAAGCAGGACTGCAGTGCCATGCTTCATGAGCGCGAGCGGAAGCTGGCAGAAACACACACCATTGTCCGTAGAGCAGAAGTGATGAGGTGTGTAAATGATGAGCCTATCCTCGAGCCCAGAGCTGAGAGGATAATTGAGCTGGGAGGATTCTGGTGTCCTCTTAAATGTCATGCATTGTGACTGAGACTTTACACTGGTGGGAATTGTATCTGACGAAGCTGAAGGCTTTTATTACCTTGCTCCTAAATATAAGTTTTTAACGTGGAATCCGTGGATAAGATTTCATTACTTAAGCTCCACTATTATAATTCTGACAGGTTTGTTATTTGGTTTTGGGAGTCTTTAATAACAGGTTGACACACCTGCAAGTTCAAAAAGGCATTTTGATGTCTTTTATTTTTACCAGATCTATATGAAAGTAGGGCTGCAACTAACAGATTAAAAAAAGAAAAGCATTATTTGCAACCTTTTATTCAATAACATAACTAAAATATTAAGAATGTGCACAAAGATGTTGCTCCTTGAGCTTAAATCAAGATATGTTTTTGGACATATAAAATAGTATAATTGTCTTATTTTCTGAAGAATAAAAAACACTATCACTATTATCAACAATGATCTTAATGAGATAAAGAGGGTTTCTAGGGGGTCATAAAAAGTCTTATAAAAAGCAAATAAAAAAACAGTCTTAAATTCACTCTTCTAGGTCATCAATATTTTTTCACTGCTCTTTTTTTCATCTGATATGCGCTTACGTTGTTGCTTGTGGTTGCCAGAGATTGTGAAAATGATTCTAAATGCTAAACCATAAAAGTAATGATTAGGGTTGCCAGATATTGACACAAGACTCATAAATGTACAACATTTTTGATTGTTCCTAGAGATGAAGAAAACGTGCTTACATTCTCAAAAACAAAAATATGACTGTTTGGGTTTCCAAATGGTCACATTTGTAATAAGCATGACACTAGATACAAATTTAACAGTGCATAAAAGGCAAGTGAATACAAGCATGTTTTCTACTCTAACACAGCTTTATTACTGTTATTACGAGCTGATGCCACGTTACACAAGGCAGGGACGTTGTGTTTCTCACTTGAAACCTTTTTTAGTAATTGATTTAATCTATTCTTTGTGCAGCCCTAGATGAAAGCTCATTAACCCTCTGATGCATAATGGACTGGTCTCTGCAGTGGATGGCTATTGAAAGGTTTTTGTTCTCCTAAATGTGGTGTTTTCAATGGTTCATCTGCTTATCAGCCTAAAAAATTCTTGACCCAGGCTTTCATAATTCGTGCAACAGAGGGTTAAATCTCCTCACATGGAGAGGCTATTATAAATACCTATAATATGAGGGCTTTTGACCTTGAATAATAAAACGAGGTCTGAAATGTGATTAATCCAGATTAAAGGGACACAAAACCCCCTTTTTCAGTTTAACTAGAGACAAGATTCTTAAAAAAAACGCACCTGAAATGTGTGTGAACAGCAGAGCGAGGGAGGGAGTGTAATGCTCAGATTCGAGACTAATAAAAGTGATTTTGAGATAGCACAACCGGATGGGATGATTATTAAAAGGCCTCGTTCAGAAACAAATCACCTAATTTTTAAGTTATTCGAGTCACTGGTGCAATACATATACATCTCTGTATATTTTGGTTCTCATGGTGCAATATATATATATACATACACATACTCTATGGTGCAATTTAATATATAATCCCATAAGTGCAATGTACAAATGTACATAATGTACAAATATAATCTCTATACCTCAATATATATCTCTGACCGCTCTTATTTATACTGTTGTTCATACATATTTATATCCCAGCATATATATGTGTGATGTGTGTGTATATATGTATGTATATATGTATATACAATTCTGCTGTCTATGTGGCTTAATACACGACCAGGGTCCTAATTTCGTATCATAACATGGAAGTGTGTTGGTATGACTATAAAGAATCCTTGAATCTTTGAGTCACAATTATTAGAACAAGACCAAATATTGGTCTTCAGTATCTGGTATAAGTTGTATTTTGTGGTTGTTTATTCAAACAGTTTTAACTTAAAATGAGAGTTCTAGTTGGCTCTCTATTTTTGAGGGTGTAGTGGTCCGTCTGCTGCTTCAGGGGTGTGAAGGGTGTCTGGCCAGCTCTCTCAGCGGCTCCTCGTGGCATTTCCCCTGCCTGCCCCGCTCCGCTTCCTGTTGTTGAATTCTTCTGCTCCTTCAGCTTCAGAGAAGAACCCTTGAGAGCTCAGAGCTCCTATTGTTGATGGGGATTGACGATATGTACCACAATTGTTTCTAGTGCTTGTTGTGATAACGACATAATTCTTCCAATTTCAAAACTGTAAGCCCACCAGGAAAACAGGGATGATGTGCTTCTTTTTGATTGTGAAATAGCTAGAAGAACTTAATAGAAGATGACAAATGTAATGTAAATAAACGGAAGGCTATCCCAGATTTAAATATAGATTGATAAAAAGCAGCTAAAAGTTCCTCATAAGACTGTAGCGTTGTTTTTCTGCTTTTTCAACTCATTGGTTGTTACAGCGTGGGTCCTGAGCTGTGTTCATGATGCTGCCTTTATTCCAGATTCAAAGATATCCAGACTAACTGGGGTACCAAGGGACTGTAGGGCGTACGTGAAAGGGGAATGCGAGCAGCATTTTTTTCAACCAGTCAGACAATCAACAATCAGTCCTAAAAGAGAATATGTTACATTACACAAACCAACATCTATATTTTCAACTTTATGTTGACTTGAGAAAAGTATGGTCGCTATAGAGAGGTTGGTGACAGGATATAATGTTCCCTGATGTCTAGGAAAACAATTATCACACAGGGCTTGGTTTATAAACAGATATTGATAACTAAACAGAGATAAAAATTTGGTTTCCAGGGTAAACAGTCTGGTTGCTATGGAGGAGTCAGTGACAACATGTAATGTTCCTCTTGTCCTAATGAGTTGTATAAACCAATACAATGTGACTGTTTTCCTAAGCTGAGATGTAGATCTGCGAAAATGGTTGCTAGAGTAAACAATCTAGTTGAAATGGAGGTGTCTGTGATATGTCATATGTCAGAAAAATAGTTAAGCCATTAGGGCTGATTTGTATGACTAATACTAAGATGAGATAGCGATCAGGGATAGTGGTTGCTAGGGTAATTAATCTATGGAGAGCTTAGTGACTGCAGTAATCGACTGTGATTTTTCAGTTTTGGTTTACTGACTGGTTGAAATAAATGCAAACAACTAAAATAAATATTGGTTGTTTAATTTCCAAGTCTCAAGGTCCATCGAGGGAGGGTGGAACTTTGCCTGATGTCAGCGATTTTCACCATTGATCTGTGCGGGTCCGTCCGCTGCCACTGATAGGAAATGAAAAGTGAATCGTTGAGCATGTCCGGCGCATTTTAGCCGTGAAATTTTGCCCCAATGTGGCCTTACCTTTAGCATACCATTGTGTATTGTTGCCAAAGCAAATTTGTCTCTGCGAGCACTCCTGTTTGAGGATCTGTCACCACTAGGCCACTAGGTCAGGCAGTTGTGGTCCGGTGGATAAGGAGATCAACTTGTGATCTGAAGGTCGCAAGTTCGATCCCCAGATCCACTGAGTTGAAGTTGGTGTGAGCAATGAAACACTTGCTCTCCATCTTCACCAACCACAGCTGTGGAGCCCTTGAGCAAGGCACCAGTTTCCCGACTGCTCCCCAGGCCCTGCAGCCATGCTGCCACTGCTCCGGGTGAGTGCTCACGGTGTGTTTGTTCTCTGCTGTGTGTGTGTGTACACTGGATGGGTCACATGGAGAGGTATGGGTCACTCCATATCTGGCCAACTGCTCACTTTCACTTTCACTATTGCAATGATTTCCCGTGTTCCGTGTTTTGTAGAGACGAGCGAGTTTCAGGACACCATCCTGAGAGGGGTTAGTTTTACCCTTCTGCTCAGCCATCAGAGTGCCACAGTGTGAAAAGGTAGAGCAACTCAAGTCAGTCTGGTTGGAACAGTTGTTAACAAGCTCAGCATGCTGAAGCATCGACTGCGAATAGCACAACACTAAATAAATGCCCTCCAATCAGCAGTATTTCCGATGTGGATATCATTAAATAAGAGCTGACGAAATCTGCTGACTGTCTCTCCTCCACTCAATGCAAGCTGCTGAAAGACAGGAAGCTGTTTCTCGAGGGCAGCGACCACAGCAGTGGGACTGGGAAAGCAGACGGTGGCAGATAATGTGATTGACAGCTTGCAGCACAGCTCACGCTCACTGTCTGAAAGGAGCTGGTAAACATGTCAACATTCGGAATTCATAATCTGGCTGTTGTGCAGAGACATTCTGGATGAAATGGAGAGATCCTCTTGCTCTAACCAGAGTTGTAATAGTCAGTTCTTCGGGTGGAGTATCCTGTCGAGAAGAGAATGCAAGATTGAAAGGTTTAGAATGATTACGTTTTATTTATTGAGTAGTATACTGTTCAAAATGCACTTTTAGAGGGCTCAAAACAAACAATAAATCGAAGGAGATTTAGAGGAGAGACCGTACAAAAGGTGTATGTATAAAAGAAAAAAAAAAGAAATTTAGAAATTGCTAAAAAGAGTAAAAGTTTACAATGAAATAGGCTTTGAACGGCGATAGTGTGTGTGAAGGCCGAATTTCGCCGTGCATGTCCAACGATTCGTTTCTTCATTCCAAATAATGAACACGGACATGGCCTTGCATCACGTCTGGATGAAAAGTGGAAAACGTTTGATCTAACGCCATATCTAGAGGCTGACTCCAGAAGGTAGCAGGTTCCCATGGTCTCCCATGTTAAACTGAACAACTTTTGGAGGTGATTAATCACGTTTCCACCCCGGGCTCCATTATGTTTGTTATTTCAGATTGCTAGTTTTGTTCTTCATGAACTCTCTGAGGGGGGAGAATTATTTTAAAATGTGTTTGTTTCAGATGTATTCAAATTGAAACATTCAGCCAATCTGACGCCTTCACCACAGCCATGTTCCGCCTCTTTTCGACATCCCCACTATGAGCCTCTTTTAACTTGGGTGACATCACAGACGCTACTTCCATGTTTTATTTTGGAGCTCGCTGGTGCCATCAAACGGCAAGAAGCTATACTACATCTATATTTCAGTCGAGTTGGAGAATAACATTCTACGGTTCAGAAATGCAAAGACACAGATGAATAGAATTCACCCCAATCTGATCTTACCTTAAATAACTAAATAATTAAAAAATTGCCCCAAAGTCTGGCAATTATCATTGATTTGTCAAATAATTGGTATGTTTAGCTTTTAAAATGTTGCAGAAAGCACTCCCTACTGATTTTTCCAGTTAATGTTTCAGATAAATAACTGAATACCAACTCTCAAACGCAGCAGCGGTTATTTTTAGACTGGCATCACATCGAGATAACACTCTAAAATGTGTGAAAAAAAGTGCTGGACTAAAATTTGCCTTGAGATGTATAGCAATCATCCTTGAGTTCCAAGGAGTCGTCCAAACTCTGTATCACCCGCTCCCTGTGGATTAATTAGCTGAAAAAGGAGCAAGAATAATAGTTTTTTTGAGCTCAATCAGAACCTGAACTCAGCTGGCGATGCATCCGCCGACTGATGTTTCCACATCAGTGACTGCTCTGATGATGAGACTCAACAAAACGCTTTTCAAAGTCGCTCTGATGGCAGTCAGAGAAATTGTTGAAGTCGATACAAGGCAAACTTGATAAAAATCTTGACTTTATCTGGAGCACGGATGGAAGTCATCTGGAAGGGCTTAGCATCGACTGACCAAAAACAAAGCTTCTGTTATCATTTCTACTGCTTCATCAAAACATAACTCCAAGTCTTCCTTTCTAGTACATGATAGACATTTGGAAAGCTAAAACTGTGGAGCATTTTACTGTTTGCTAAAATGCATGCAAACATATTGGGACATTTTACTCATAAATCTACTCCCATTTAAGAATAAACTGAATTTTTTGCAAAAGTATTTGAAACCTGTGTTCATGAATGTTACCATGGACGTATAATGAGGTCCTATTCGGACAATTTACACATAAATCTACTCCCTTTGAAGAATAAATTGAGCATTGTGCAAAAGTATTTGTATTGAATGATCATGCAATTTACATGCTAATTACTTAATAAATCTTGCTGTTCAACTTATTAATATTAATTTTAGATAAGAGCATGCTTATGACCTACATAGTCAGGTTAGATATATGCTAATAGCACACTGTTGATTAACATAACGCTAATTGTCTGTGATTTCATGTTTGCATCATAATATCAGATTAGCGTCATGCTAAAAGCATTTTCTGTTGCTCTTGCTCGTTCAGAGAAACACAAATAACAACAGTAGATAGAAATACAGCCAGAAAGTTAGGCTTTGCTAAGTACATGCTGCAGTAATGCGATAGGCATAATAGCTGATGTTAATATCTTGTTAATCAAATAGAAACATAATTTTAATTGTGTATATCATGGTACCACCATGCTAATTTATGCTCTTGTCTTGTTGGCTCATTAGCTCCGTGCCCACTATCTGTGAAGCACGTTCTACTGGATTGTTTTTACCTAAGTTCAAGATGAAAATAATTTTATGACGGACATACTTCCAAAGAGCTTTTTAAATAAAAAAATGTAATTCAATTAAATTGAAAATTGAAAAATTAAATGTTCACGTCTTTTAAAAAATGATGAAGACCTGTATATATGATTGATGATGAACTTTGTTTGCCATGAAGAAAGCCTTTGTTGCTGACATGGCACTAACAAACAAACAAACAAACATTAGCCCCATGCTAATAATATATGATATTATATTATATGATAAAGTTTTTGAAACTTCTTGCACAAATTTCAGCTTTCCCTTCTCTCTTTGTTCCACTGTACCAGCTGCATCTTCTGGTCCAAATGTCTCAAAAAAAGAAAGAGTTTGCGGGACTTTGCTTACAACCCAGAACAAAAGTAAAATTAGGAGATAATGGCCTTGATTTCACTTCTAATCTTCAGTTTTGGAGTTCAGCACTTGGTATTGCTTAGAAGAAAACACTTTTTTTATATAGAACTTTTCAATAAATTGTGAAAAGCATAATCATTGAAAGAGTCGTGTCTATCTCAGTCTCAGTTTACTAGTTTTTAAAGCCCTTTAAGCTCTTGTTTCTTTATTTTTGTTATTTTTGACAATTTAAAAATTTCAGGCTGAGGAGTTTTTTGCTTTAACCCCTAGAAAAGTGAAATGGAATAAAGTTTAAAATTTTTAAACAAAAGGTTTTGAAAGAAGATTTTTCGAAAACTGAAACTCATTTTATGCTGTTGTGTAATTTTTGTGTAGATAAAACAAAATTCACTTTGTAAGTTTTCTTCAATTACTTTTAAAATGTTTGGTACTAATCTCATTCCATATTAATGGGCTTCCAAGCTGTTTTCAGCAAGAAAAAAAAGCTTTCGGGGTAGCCCACCGTAAAATTTTTTACACATCAGCATTGTTCCTATCTGATGTTATTTTGGTTAAAAATCCATTGATTTAAAAGCCCTGAGTGCTGAGCTGAGGGCAATGCTTCTCTCTTCTCTCTGGTTTTAATTGTAAAAGTTATTTTTTCCTCTCTAGGTGATGTGGGCAGAACAGCAGGTGTCAAAGCGAAGAAAGAAGAGGGACATCTACTATGATCCGAGCGACCCCAAGTTTCCCCAGCAGTGGTACTTGGTGAGTAAATGGATCTGTTTGTGTATTGTTGGCTCTTTTTACATGCACAATAGCTCATGGTTGCTGTTCAGAGTTCTGTTGGAACCCGTGTTAATGGGAGGTTGTGTAACACTGCAACTTGCGGCTATTATGATCCTCCGCTGGAGCTTAAAGTTTAATCAGCCAGTTGTGATTTGGGTCTCGGGAAACATTTTGTTTTCAGTAAAATAGACGTGCCAATCTTCACTTTCTAATGGTCTTCACAGAGACACGTACGTAAAATACTTGGTTTAAAGGGTATTTTGAGGGCTCGAATGAAAATGTCAAGCCATGTCTTTTTCAAACAACATAATTCCACTCTGCCTCACTGACTTTCACACCACGGACATGGCCTTGCATCACGTCTGGATGAAAAGTGGAAAACGTTTGATCTACCGCCATATCTAGAGGCTGACTCCAGAAGGTAGCAGGTTCCCATGGTCTCCCATGTTAAACTGAACAACTTTTGGAGGTGATTAATCACGTTTCCACCCCGGGCTCCATTATGTTTGTTATTTCAGATTGCTAGTTTTGTTCTTCATGAATGCTCTGAGGGGGGAGAATTATTTTACAATGTGTTTGTTTCAGATGTATTCAAATTGAAACATTCAGCCAATCTGACGCCTTCACCACAGCCATGTTCCGCCTCTTTTCGACATCCCCACTATGAGCCTCTTTTAACTTGGGTGACATCACAGACGCTACTTCCATGTTGTGTTTTGGAGCTCGCTGGTGCCATCAAACGGCAAGAAGCTATACTACATCTATATTTCAGTCGAGTTGGAGAATAACATTCTTCTATAAAGCACTTCTATAAAGATGACTGCCAGATTTACATGACAATTAAGAAATGTGAGATTACATTTGTTGATTATATTTATTAATTAGGTTAGTAAAAATCTGTAAAGCTTTAACAAGTCAAATAAAATTGAAAAGCCAACCATCAGCCCAGCCATGCCGGAGATCAAGTGAGCAGAAATTCAGACCATCAAATATAATCTCAATAAAATCCGGATCATGACACCATTATATTGTTGATTACATTTAATAATTATGTTGGTAGAAATCGGTAAAGTTTTTACAAGTCAAATCAAATCAGATTTAATAATGTGGCTTCAGAATGTTTTAAGTCTCTTCTTAAAACCCATTTTCACCCTTTTGGCTTTAACTTTTGTGAGTCGTGTCCTCCTTAGTGTGTGTTATTGAGAGTTTGAGTAGCCTTTGTAAACGCTCAACAACATAACATTGATGGTTAGGGTTTCAAACAATGTATTTGAAGTGTATGGTTTATTATGGAAAAAAGTTTTGCATGTGTTTTTGATGTTATGATATAGATCTTGAATTAGATTCTTATCTAGATGTGGGTTTTCCCCCACATCTATATATTATTTCTTAATTTTATCTGTTAATAAAGCAAACGTGTAACACTTACAAACTAATTAATAGTTCATGAAGTCCTTTCTCCCAGTTTTTGAACTTAAAGGTGACAACCCTAATTGCATATGGTGTAATAGTGACTATTGTGGAGAAATAAAAACCGAATACCTAATCAATCATCCTTTCTGCACCACCGGGAACAGTTCGGTGTGAAGTCTTTCAGCGCTGACTCAACATTTCAGTCCCGCTAATGAAGCTGAAAAGACAATAGCTGCCTTTTTCGCATTATGGGGAATCTCCATACTTGGAAATCACCGATTTTACTCCCAGCTCCAAAGGAATCCGGAGAAAATTTGACCTCATTTAAGCAATAAGTGCTATAGATTGTTTTACCAGATTTTGGCTGGAGAACTGAGCTGCCGTTTTGTTGGTTTGACTGCAGTCTCAGCGTGAGCGCTGTGCATCACATGCAGAGAGAGGCCAGCCTGGCTTCAAGCTGTCCCCTCGACCTCCCTCAGGAGCAGAAGAGTGATGCAGTGACCGAGAGGCCAGTCGAGGAGTCGCGCCGTGAAATCATTCAATTTTCTGCTCAGATAAACTCAGGTGGCCTACGCTCGAGCAGCTCACGTGGGGAGCAGAGCGGGGTCGGGTCTCCGGTTGTGTCTCTGAGAGGCCCATGGATGGGTTTCAAAATTAAACCAAGTAACTCAAGCTAATGCTGCTTTAATAGCTAGCATGAGGGGATCATGCAAACGTCAGTAATACAATCAGTTAAGAGGTGCAAATATGTTAAAGAAATGTCAATGCTTCACATTGTGTTCACGAGTGCTTTAGGTATTTGACATTAGAGAAGAAAAACATTAAATTAATGTAAACCAGTTATTTTACATAACAAACACATGTTTTGATGAAGTTAGCCATATTAGAAGAAAAATAAAAAAAATTTTTAATGGCATTCGCCAGCTGCGCAGTTAACAACTCGACCTGTTTTGCGTGCTAAGCATTCTGGGTACTGTAGTACTTCTACTGTAGGCATTGTCATCTGAGAGTAAAAATCTGATAGATTAGAAGAAACCTAGTGCTGTTGATGGATTACAAAAAATACTTCTTAATCTCATAATTCTCAAAAAAAATGTATTGAGATTAATAACAATTTAGCTAAAATGTAGTACATGGGCTTTAAGTATTCAATATTGAGACATTCAAGGCAAATGGATGGATGGAAAAAAAAACTGTCGATGTTTATTGTTTTTATTGTGTTGATTTTTTTTGTATTTTACTCTAAAACTGAGGTTCTTTCACGGGACTCTTCAGAATAACTGTTGTGAGGAAACCAGTTTCAGAATAAAAACAGAGTGAACGTTATGCTGTGAGAATTGTTCCTGAACTACAGAACACAGAATCAGAACCGCGTGTTCTCTGGCTCTGTTCCAGTTATTTTATTTGTGTCGTGGCCTTTTAACGTGCGTTATCTTATTTCTAAGGTAGTTCTTCTTGCTTTTGTGCAGTGGTTTATATAGTTTATATAGCATTTGTTTATAAAGTCAATATCATAATATTTATGAGGTATTTTAAGATTGGCACAGTTCTGCTATGGTTCACTTCTGGGTCAGTCAGCACGTGCATTCTTCTATGAGATGAGCTGCATTAGCGCTACACCTGATTGGTTAGTGGTTAGATGTACCTTTGCTTTCTGCGGTGTTTTTAGTCACTGATGATACATTTTCTCATTGAAGCATTTTAAGGTAAATTTTTTTTCACTGTCTTTTACTCTTTCAGTTCAACCAAGAGCATCTGGACCTTAACGTGAAGGAAGCCTGGAAGCAGGGCGTCACTGGACAGGATGTCGTCGTGTCCATACTGGATGACGGGATTGAGAAGAACCATCCAGATCTTATCAAGAACTATGTGAGTTTTAGTCCGCAGCTCTTTTCTTGATTGGAGCAGGTGCATAGACTGATGCATAGACTTTGTGTAGGATCCAGACGCCAGCTATGATGTAAACGACAGCGATCCAGACCCTCAACCTCGATACACTCAACTCAATGATAACAGGTATAGCATGCCATTTAAGTTCTTTGTTGGGTTTAAAAATAGAAGTGTGGCATCAGATGGTTAGTCCAAGATGATCTGAAGTGGTTTGAATTGATGTGATGTTCCGAAATTAAGATATAATCTCAAAATGTTGGAAGCCTTAAGAGATATCAGCCAAAAACCTCTTATCGATATCTCTGGACTACTAGGGGCTATCAACCCAAAACTGTGCAGATATCCTTGGGTCATGCTTGTCATAATATGTCTTGCTGGGAAACCGGGGAAGAGCTGGTTGAGTATTCATCTTCCTGAAAGCCTGGTGAATAAAGCTGTCCTGTTTGAGCATAAACATACTTGCAACTTTGGCCTTTCGGTGGTGCTAGAGGTTTTGGGTTAAAGAGTCCAACTTTGGTCTTGTAAAAGGTCAGAAGGTCCTTAACCAGTGTGCCAAATGTCATTACTCTCCAGCAAACAGTTCGAGAGGCAGCTGAGGTCCTTGTTTCACTGGGGGATTTTCCACATTCGTCCACTTCATTTGGGATACCAGCCAAAGAGCCGTTTTTATCTAGAGGCTAAACAGGATTGGTGATGACAGGATGAAAAGCATAGTTACTTGTGGCTTCAAATCAAAGGTCTGCATTGTAGTTTTTATCCCCTTCTTTCCTAATGGAGGAGCAGCACAGCGGTTGCCAGATTGGCGTGACGCCTATAATGGTTGCTTGAGGAAACAAGAGCAAGTTTGATGCTTTCCTGGTCACAATAAAACATTACAAATCAGTTAAATGTCACTCTCTGATGAAGCTGAGACAGCAGGAGCTCCATTAGAAGCACTGCTTCAATAGCAGATACCATTTTCATTTCAGGCTTTATTTAGCTGTCATGTTTCATTCAAACTCCCGCTGTGGAGTCCCCAATCTCTTTTTGTCACACTATTTCTTTTAGTTCCAGCACTAACTGTACAGTTTAGGTTTATATTTACGGATTATTTAAGCTAATTTAATACCTTACGGCTGAGAAACGGTTTCAGCACAAAAATACAGAGTTACTATTACAAAATGATGGTAGTTTCCTGTATCATAAGTGTTTTATAATCGCAGAAGCCCCGTCATGAATCATATTCTCAGCCCTTCCCCAAGCGTCATATAAACAGTTGCAGTTTTTCTATGGCCTGTACTAGTGAAATAGTTTCTTCAGTGATCCCACACTCTAACAATATTTGATATACGCACAGCTTGTGGGTCTCAATGGCTTCGCTCTTTTTAAACAGCTGTGCGGCTGAGTCGTGTGTTGGAATCATATCTTGTTGAGATCAGTGTGTGCCAGAAAGCTGTGATTTGTTGAAGGTTGGCAGAGCTTTAGAGAGCGGTGCGCTCCGGCTGCAATCTGATCAAAATCAGCTCAAGACGGATGCTGATAGAACACCGTAGCTTACCATAACACGCTGTGTTGCTTGATATGTTAAAACTGCACATCTGGAACGAGCTTCTTCAGACACAGACAGGATGAAGATATGCTCCATCCCCTCAGTAGAGTCAGTTAACTCTAAATACTTTCGATATACTTTCCAGTGTCCTCGTTTTAATTTATTAACTGCGATGAGAGAAGACCGAAATATACAATGCTAACTAACGTGCTGTTAATATGATTTAACATGTGATTTGCCTGATCCAGAGGTTAGCGAGCTTGTCATTAGCCTGATGGTTTGAAATTATCTGTTGCTAGCATGAAGCTAACATGGATTAAAAAAATATTATAATAAATCACAATGATGATGGCTTTAATTATCACCATGTTAACTTGAATTGACGTAAAACCCCATGAATTAGCTGGTCATTAACATGATGCTAGTATAATAATAATTATAACAATAATACTAAAATGCCTTCAATTTATATAGTGCTTTTCCAGATTAATAAAAAATCAACTTAGCTTACCAGGTTAGGATGAGCTTACCAGATTCGGCAACCTTCTCACCCATTTTATTCCATGGAAATTTCTTTTTGTTTCTACATGGCACGCCGCTGGGTGCCTTATCGCGACATTGAAAACAGCTGTTCTTCCCAGATCATTCGGACTTGGTGTGTTGGCAGGATTAGCATGCCACCATGAAATAGCTCGTCATTATTTTATTTTTCAATTTGGCATTATTTTAACATGATTCTAGCATGGCATGATCATTAATGATGTCTTTTCCAATCTTGTCATTAGCGTGATGCTAATATGAACTAAAATGTTGTTAGCATGAAGTTAACATGTAAAGCACCATAAGTTACTTTAACACACAATGTTGTTTGAAGTGTTAAAATTGCACATCTGAAAAAAGCACAGACACCCGAACCCTCAGTAGAGTGAGTTAACTCTTAAATGGCTCGTTTACTTTCATACACGGTCATAGATAATTCATAAAGTGCGATATGAGAGAAGACAGAAATATGTAGTTGCTAACTCGAGCAGACGCTGACGCTGCTCTTCCATGAGATCATCACTTGAAGGTGCATCCAGGCTTCCGGTGACGAATGAGCTTGACGCTGTTTACTCCCATGAGTACTGGAGTGCTCTCTTGGACTCCTCTTCATCCTGAGATGTTGGCTGGAGTACCCCCTAATTTAATTATAAGGTGGTTCTAACTGGCAGTGCTGAATGTAGCAAAACAGTCAGTATGTGCTTGCTCAAGCAGGACACGAGGATCTCTCAGCAGGAGATCCTTAAAAACTGTTAAATGTGATGCTCGTCCTTTTGTTTCTCATTCACTTCTCTCAACACCATATATAATGGTGCGCAAAGGCAGCCACACATCTGGATGGTTGCAATTTTTCTCGCTCGCTCAGATGGACTTCACCCCTCTGCTGGGTAATGTTTATTCAATTGGATGCATCTACAAGCTTTTAGAAGAACTCCTTCTGCCACACTGTCACCCCGTTCAGAATAACCCTGTTAGTTTGAGTGCTGAGCAGCATGGTGCAGGCTGCAGCTCTTGAGTCCTGTCAGGCATCCGCTGTGGAAAAGTCTAAACATAAACCGATGCTGTTCTTTAGAAAGCACATGCTTTGTGCCACAATTCTAATACAATTGACGAATAAAGAGCTGCAAATCCTACTTGAGCCATTTTAAATGAAAACCTCACAAAGACGAAATATACAGTGATCTCATCATGGTAGAGAAGTGTAAATCTATAAATTGAGTGATAAACAGAGTTTGAATCTAGCATCAGTTTGCAGCATACACCTGGAGGATATATGGAGGAATCCGATTTATCCGGTTTAGTTTTGCTATAACATGATGCTAGAATGAATGATTTAGTTAGCATTTTGCCACTAAAAACTAGCTTGTTATAGGCTATGATGGTAAAATTAAATTAACATTGTTAGCATGATGCTAACATAAATTAATCCATCCATCCATTATCTTGTCGGCTTTTTCCCTTTTGGGGTCGCCACAGCAGAACAAACCGCCAACTATTCCAGCATCGCTGGGAAACATTCACACACACTCATTCTCACTCAAACACTATGAACAATCGTTCTTACCCCAAGTTGTGAGGGAAA
Source organism: Danionella dracula (assembly GCA_900490495.1). NCBI lineage: Eukaryota > Metazoa > Chordata > Actinopteri > Cypriniformes > Danionidae > Danionella > Danionella dracula. Next base: position 128,241 of record UELW01000333.1, on the reverse strand, counting down.
CCGGAGCACCCGGAGAAAATCCACGCGATCATGAGACGAACATGCAAACTCCTCACAGAAATGCCAACTGACCCAGCCGAGACTCAAACCAGCAACCTTCTTGCTGTGAGACAACCGTGCTAACCACTGCACCAACGTGACACCTTAACATAAATTAATAAAATGTTAAAATCAATCGGAATGATGCTAACAATAATTAATATGATGTTAACAATTATTAGCATGATGCTAACATGAACTAAAAAGTCATTACCATTAGGGCTGTAGCTTTCAAATATTTTAATAATTGTGTATTCAACTGTAAATTTAATCGATTAACCGAGTAATTGGACGTCACACACCGCTCCCGGTGCCCACCGCTCCACTCGGTCATAGACATTCAATGGTAGAAGGAGCTGAAATAAATTATTGTTAAATCAAGCGTGACATTATGTGTAGATTAACAATAACGTGCCATAATATATATTAAAGTCAAGGCGTCCTTTGCCTTTATATTTCGTTTTTGAACAGCAGTTTCTACTCGATAAACATAGTTTTTGTATCAATTACAATCACTTGCATAACTAAGTCTATTATTACTATCTTAAAAGAGCATTAAATGAATGGAACAATACAGCTGAAGGTTTTTCCAGTCAGTCTACATCTTGCTTTCACTACGCAGAAAAAAGTAGACATTTAAATGGAGGATTTTGCCTCAACTAATTTTTAGAACTCGAGGAATTGTGGTACTAGACATTTACATGAAGTAACGAATTAATATTGATTATCATCAGGCTAGCATGAAAGATTCGTTGTTAGATTCTAATTAACGTCATTGTAGCTGTGATGAGCATGATTTACAAAATATATATAGCATGATGCAAATACTGTTGAACACATTATTAGCATGATGCTATCATGAGTTAATATTTTCATCTTAATATTTCAAATACATTTCAAAGGAACGCCAATCTAAGTAAGTCCGAGTGCTCCAGTGCAGTGGATCTGATAGAGGAGGGTTATTTTCATCCCTGCACTAACTCTTTGGCTCATATCTGGCTCTCAGCATCACACACTTCCGAGCGTTGCGCTTCAAAGTCTCTCGCTATGCGGGACGCGAGGTGTCTGAACAAAATAAACCATCGTTTAAGCGTCCAGCTTTGATAACAGCCCAGGAATGTGCATTCAGGGACGTGCAAACATCTCCATGGATCACACAAAAGCACGGTCGGGGTCACCAGAAATGCAAGCAGGGCTCGGGAATGGAGAAGGTTCTTATCTCATCAATCTTCTCTATCGATTCACTTTTGGGTTCGAGGGGAGTGCTGCTCCTCATCTGTTCAGGTAGTGGACTGTGAAGAGGACAGACAGACTCTCTGTCGATCAACACTCCGGTCGCTCCGGCGAGTCTGTGGAAATCTGTCAGAGAGCATCTGGAGCGCTCATTCATGCTTTCACTGGAACGCTCGGCGAGCATTCATCTTCATCAGAGCGCAGTGTTCCGAGGACACCAGGCGCTAAAAATGAAATCAAAAGAACTGTGTGTAAAGATCAGTTTGAAAGATTAGAAATATTATTACGTTCCCGTTTGCGTCAACACAATTCTCCTTTTGTGGCTGCTGACGCCCGCGTGCATAAACCCTCTGTGTAGTGTGGATATAATCCCAGTCCCATGATCCTCCACAGAGAGGGGTTGAGTACCTTCGAGGTAATCGCCTGACTGATCTCGTGCTTCCTCTTCTTTAAAAAAAACATGTTTACTTCCTGGTTTGAAGTTCAATCAGTTAAAAAGGTGGTTTTCGTTTAGGATTTGCCCTGTTTGGATTAGAATCTTGCCACGGCTTGATTGTTGCTAAGGTTGCTACACTCGAAAAATATTTAGACCTAAAACGTAAGATTTATGTATTTTGATTGCATATTAAGTTTCCATCCATTTGAATGACATATTTTAAACCTTTTTTTTTTTACTATATTTTATTTCATTACTATTCACAATTTAAATCTAAATTAAACACACCAAGATATAAGATTTAACCAATAGTACCAATAAATTCATTTTGTTTTAAATGAATAATGACTACATAACAAACATCTCAAATGATCTCTTTATTTCCTTCCTTTAATGGGGGCAGGTTATATATTGTACCGACCCGCTTCCTGCTGTCTGACCCGTGTTTTTTTCAAATGGTGTGCTTGCTGACGCGGTGCGCCATTCTTTATCCTTTTATTTTTCTTCCTGCTTTGTCTCTTCATCATCTTCTTTCTTTTCATTTTCCTTATCTTCTATATCTTCTTATTCTTTTCTTCGTCTAGCTGGTTTAGGGCAATGCCCTCAAGTTGTACCACCAACATCATGATGAGATGCTCGGAGGGGATTATGCCTGCACAGTTTTGGTGCAGTGTCCCCTAGTGGTCTGAGGGTAAAGAAAACGGCTCTTTTTGCATATTTCCCTGTTTTAAATTTTCTTTTGAAAATTTCTTACTTTTCGTACCACCTCAAATAACTTTAATTCGTCTAGGATTTCGCCGTTTGATGCCAAACGGTGTTTTCCTTTTAAAGTGTAAAATAAAGTGTGTATAGTGACCAATTGGGTTCGAAACTCGGATTTTTTGTTAGCAAGTGCTTCTGAACGCATTTACAAAAAAATGCAGATTCCTGTCATTGTTCGGAACTCTGGGGTTGGCTGTCTAACTAATTATATTATAATTTCTTGCCAATGTGTACAATTTAAGTTTGTTCTCCCATGTTGAAGTTACCTCAAGCTCTCTCCTTTTGTCCCAATTTTGAAGGCACGGCACACGATGTGCTGGAGAGGTGGCGGCTGTTGCCAACAATGACATCTGTGGAGTCGGAGTGGCCTACAACTCCAAGATCGGAGGTGAGTCTACCACATTTTCACGTTTCATCACGTCCCTCTACATCAGTGCACAGCCAGTCCACTCCAGCAGAATCCCTCGGCTCAGACGTCAGATTAGTTTCGCATTCACTTTATCTCCATCTCCCGGAGTTTAACCACATGAGATCTCATCCATAAGTGATGGCTTCCTCTCTTAAAGTGGGACAGTCTCTTTGAGCCACAGATTTGGATGGGAGCATGTGTAATCCTTCTAATTGGCGGAGGCGCTTTTATTCAGTGTTCATCGCTCTGCTCTCCGCTGCCAGAGATTGCTCTGATTCTTACATTTTCTCCAGATGGGGTTAGCCAAGCTGCTCGAGATGAGTCTAAGCTTTTTACATCAGCTCAGTGATGTAATGCTTCAGCTTTATTTCATATTAGACCCTCTTCTCATGATGCAACGAGGCTCTGTTGGAGCACAGTGTGTATCTTTCACTTCACTTTTGGTGTGGACATGTTTTTAAAGGCAGTAAACAGCTTTAAGAATAATCTGTGTATATAGATTTATTGAGATCTCAACAGATTCTCAGGTGGATTTACTCACGTATTAATGTAATAATTTAGTCATAATGAAAGTTATATGATCCTAGAATGACTTTACATTTGATTAGCATGATGCTAACACGATTTAACATGTGATAAGTGGTAACATGTGATACAAGCATGTTTTACTGTGAGTAGCATGATTTAAAATGTGACTGGTTAGAATAGTTTAACATGTGACTGGTATGACGTTAGAATAGTTTAACAAGTGACTGGTATGACGTTAGAATAGTTTAACACGTGACTGGTATGACGTTAGAATAGCTTAACACGAGACTGGTATGACGTTAGAATAGTTTAACACGTGACTGGTATGACGTTAGAATAGCTTAACACGAGACTGGTATGACGTTAGAATAGCTTAACATGTGACTGGTATGACGTTAGAATAGTTTAACACGTGACTGGTATGACGTTAGAATAGTTTAACACGTGACGGTATGACGTTAGAATAGCTTAACACGGGACTGGTATGACGTTAGAATAGTTTAACACGTGACTGGTATGACGTTAGAATAGTTTAACACGTGACTGGTATGACGTTAGAATAGTTTAACACGTGACTGGTATGACGTTAGAATAGCTTAACACGGGACTGGTATGACGTTAGAATAGTTTAACACGTGACTGGTATGACGTTAGAATAGTTTAACACGTGACTGGTATGACGTTAGAATAGCTTAACACGTGACTGGTATGACGTTAGAATAGTTTAACACGTGACTGGTATGACGTTAGAATAGTTTAACACGTGACTGGTATGACGTTAGAATAGCTTAACACGGGACTGGTATGACGTTAGAATAGCTTAACACGTGACTGGTATGACGTTAGAATAGCTTAACACGGGACTGGTATGACGTTAGAATAGCTTAACACGTGACTGGTATGACGTTAGAATAGTTTAACACGTGACTGGTATGACGTTAGAATAGTTTAACACGTGACTGGTATGACGTTAGAATAGCTTAACACGTGACTGGTATGACGTTAGAATAGCTTAACACGGGACTGGTATGACGTTAGAATAGCTTAACACGGGACTGGTATGACGTTAGAATAGCTTAACACGTGACTGGTATGACGTTAGAATAGCTTAACACGGGACTGTTATGACGTTAGAATAGCTTAACACGGGACTGTTATGACGTTAGAATAGTTTAACACGTGACTGTTATGACGTTAGAATAGTTTAACACGTGACTGTTATGACGTTAGAATAGTTTAACATGTGACTGTTATGACGTTAGAATAGTTTAACATGTGACTGTTATGATGTTAGAATGTATGATTTGATTATTTTCATGATGTCATCACAATTACCATGTGATCTGAGGTTTTTGTCATGTGATTTTCGTGATTTTACATGAGATTAACATGATGTTTGGATGATTTACCATACAATTTACCATGTTAAAATACTCCATTGTACTAATCCATTGATCCATTGCACTAATTTTTCTGCATTTACAATAGACAGCAGGTTCCTGAGGTGAATGAAAGCAGGCTTAGTAACATGAGATAAGGTTCTTAAACGTCAGTTCACTATCTATAATAAAGCCAAGATTTTGAAATGTAGGGGAGTGTGTAAATTAATGTAATTATGTAATAATTACGCATGATGGTAACATGAATCGTAATGAGTTACATGGCGCTAGCATGACTGTTCTCCAGAGGTGCCGTGTTTTATGCTGTGTGGAGTACTCTTTTTGAAACACATCTGATAAGAGACCCAAGTGACTAGTTGTGTGGAATTAATGAAATAGAACACGAGTAGCAGTTGAGGGAACTATTCCTCTTCATGCAACAGGGACTTGGCAAGTAATTTTTTTCATTTTCTCCAAACGCTTGCTGCTGTATTCCTCTATAGTCTAGCTTTGCTTTGGAAAACCTGAGGGATTCGGTTTATTTGCAGAGACCCACATGAGGATGGAGCCTTGAGTAACCTCGTACTCTTCAAAGCAGTGTTGTTTTGGAGATGCTGGACTCTGATTTCTCCTCGCTGCATCACTTTAAACCCAGCAGCTGAGGGCACTTTGAGATAACTCTGATGCTGGATCACAAAAGCTCAACACTTCAGAATTCTCTCACTCTTTCCCAAACACTCGGCGGGGGTTCTTTTGTAGAAAGAAGAGGAAGAAGATTAGATGTTCTTGTGTGAAGTGGCAGCAATGGTGTTCTCTTTAATGCAGATACAGCTTTCTCTGTACTTCTACAGTTAGAAAGAGGCTAATAATGGATAGTTTGGAGGCAGTTGAGTCCTGTTTCTTACATTCTGAACAGGACGTAACAGTTAATCTAGCAAATATTTCATTACCTTTTAATTAAGTCTGCAGTTGTTTCAACTATCCTGAGGAAACTATGGAATTTATTTAGTCATATTTATGAATAGTTAGACAGAATTTTTGCCTTTAGGACCAAATACCTTCAGCACATTGAATGCGTCAAACACAATTAAATATAAGCTAAACACCCTCAAACACTTGGTCTTAATGCTGAAAGCTCTTGCACTAATTAAGGATGGGAATTTAATGCCTTAATTAGATTAATTAATCACAGAAAAAAATATGTGTTAATATTTTTAACGGAATTAACGTGACTAGCTAATTTTTGTGTTCAGTAATGATCATTGTAACGTTCAGTAATCCATATGTTTGTGTTCATTCATTTATAATAATGTCATGACCATTTTAGCCAAAATTATAGGCTTGTACTCAATAAAAAATGGTTAAAAAACAGCTTCTTGTCATTTCTTTATGCATTTGTTAAATGCAATTCATTAGATTAATTAGATTAACCACACCATGTAATTAAATAGATTTCAATTAAAATTGATATTTTAATCGCTTGACAGCTCTTGCACTAACCTTTGAGGACTATGTGCATGGTAAGCAACACACTGAGGCTCTGCACTGTAACCGAAGACACTTGTGTTGTGTTGTGTTGTGTTGTGCAGGAGTGCGGATGCTGGACGGAGAGGTCACTGATGTGGTGGAAGCTCAGTCTCTTAGTCTCAACCCTCAGCACATCGACATCTACAGCGCCAGTTGGGGGCCCGAAGACGACGGCAAAACTGTGGACGGACCCGCCAAGTTGGCCAAAGAGGCTTTTCAGCGCGGCGTCATAGAGGTTTGGCTTTTAAAGTTTTTAATAGCTTCAGATTTTAACATTTGAGAGGCAGACTTTGTGTTGGGAAAAGTCTGTAGTTACAAGTTTCAAGGAGACGTAGAAGCTAGACTCAGAATGACATCGGAATGATGCTGGCGGTAATTAGGTGTTAGCATTATTCTAGAATTAGTTAATATTAAGTTACTTTGAGTCAGCATAAGCTTGAGAATAACATGATGATTGCAGTGATGTGCATGAAAGAGGGCTAAGAAAATGGACCCCACTCACCCCGACCACCAACTTTTTGAGCTCTTGTCCTCTGGCTGCCGCTACAGAGCCACTAACACCAGGACTGTACGACACAAACAGAGCTTCTCTTCTCAAGCTATCAGACTACTGAACTCTTACCTCCCCGCCACCTGCACCTGGACTCTTGTCCATTTCATCATTTTGCACTTAGGCACACTAAAATGCAGTTGTGGTCTGGTGGATGAGGAGATAGACTCAGACATCCTCAGATCCACTGAGTTGAAGTTGGTGTGAGTGATGAAACACTTGCTCTCCATCTTCGACAACCACAGCTGTGGAGCCCTCGAGCGAGCACCAGTTCCCCGACTGCTCCCTGGGCCCCGCAGCCATGCTGCCACTGCTCCGGGTGAGTGCTCACGGTGTGTGTGTTCACTGCTGGGTGTGTGTGTACACTGGGATGGGTTACACTCCAAATCAGACCAACTGCTCACTTTCACTTTTCCCTTTCACTACACTTTATAGACTATTTGTTCAAAAGTTTACATATAATCAGTCCTTCACAATATTCTACCTCATAGTCATATGTTAATTATTTGTTAGTCGTGTGGCCCTTTACTTCTTTACTTTACTTCTACTGTACTTTTGTTGTCTGTATTGTAGTTTCTTGTACCACAGAAAACTCATTGTGTGTGCTGATTCTGATGAAATTAGCTTGATGCTATCATGATTAAGGAAATACTTAAAAACAAATACTTTTGCACATCGATCGTGCTTTGCATCATATTGAAGCAAACATTGTTCACCAACACAGAGGATGGGTGAAGTTGTAAGCTGTTAATATCAATAGAAAGCCTGACCAATAAGGGGAACGAGGAGGTTGCCTTTGTTCCTCACTTTCTATAATTCCATTTCCTGTAATTATCTGCATCGGCCACTCTGATTCTTGTACCGAAATACTCTCACCTCTGCTTGGATTTTCCTCTTAACCGTGAACGACTCCTTTCAGGGGTGGGTTTTCTCTGTCAAAGGGGGAGCTGTGTTTGATTTTAACACTCGCTTCTAGCCAGAAAAGCACTTCTGAGCGAGGATTGTTCAATTTAAATGTCACATTAAGTGCCAATTTTCACAGACACATCTTCATGCGGATGTTACAGAGTGTGAGCAGTATTGACGATGCTTATAGCTAATTACTTTATGCCATGTGAGTTAAAGTGCTCTAACGAAACGGCATTAGTTACAGCCTCTTGCTCACATGAGTCTGCACTGGCACTGAGAAGCTGGCTAGAACACTGTGGAGGAAAGCCTAGCTTTATGATAGTGTTAGGGTTTAATGGAGGTTATAACTCTCTGGCTGTAACATTTCGCTTTTTAGGACCGTGTGCACTGGGAATGAAAGCAACTAAACGTCTAAAACAAATCTTTTATTTTAGTATTTCTGACAAGATGAGTATGAAATAGTAATGTTTATCCCCAGAAGCCTTTCAAAGTTGTTATTTACCTATAGAATGTATCTACACTCACTGGCCACTTTATTAGGTACACCTTGCTAGTACCTGGTTGGACCTCATTTGCATTCTTAATCCTTCATGGCTTAGATTGAACAAGGTACTGGAAATATTCCACTGAGACTGAGCTCCATATTGAGACGATGGCATCACGCAGGTAATGCAGATTTGGAGTTGATGATATTGTCCTGTTCCACCACATCCCAAAGGTGCTCTACTGGATTGAGATCTGGTGACTGTGAAGGCCATTTGAGGACAGTGAGCTCATTGTGATGTTCAAGTCTGAAACCAGAAAACAGTCTGAGTCACGCGTTATGACAGTGCACATTATCCTGCTGGAAGTCGTATCAGAAGATGGGTACACTGTGCTCGTAAAGGGATGAATGTGGTCAGCAACAATACTCAGGTAGGCTCCTGTTGCTCAATTGTTACTGATGGACCCAAAGTGTGTCAATATCCCCCACAACATTACACCTCCACCACCAGCTTGAACCGCTGACACAAGGCTGGATGGATCCATGCTTTCATGTGGTTGACGCCAAATTCTGACCCTGCCCATCCGCTTCTAAGTTAGATATGTTCAGAGATGCTCTTGTGAATCGCTCTGTGATAACGAGTGAATATTTCAGTTTTTCTATCAGCTCGAATCAGTTGTTCTCCTCTGACCTCTGGCATCAATAAGGCTTCTGCCGTCACAGAACTGGCGCTCCCTGGATATTTTATATTTTTCAGACTGTTCTCGGTTAAACCTAGAGATGGTTTGTGTAAAAATTACAGCGGATCAGCAGTTTCTGAAATTACTGAAAGCACCCCGTCTGACACCAACTACCATGCCACATTCAAAATCACTTAAATCAACTTTCTCCCTCATTCTGATGCTCGCTTTGAACTTCAGCAGATTGTCGTGACCATGTCTAAATACCTCGTGTTACTGCCAGGTGATTGGCTGATTAGAAATTTGCAATAATGAGCCATTGAACAGGTATACTTAATAAAGTGTCCGATGAGTGTTCTTTGTTATTAAACAAATTAATTTATTTCCTTTTTTATTTAAATGAAAAGCTTTTTATTACCATCACTGAGTCTGTTAATGCAAGGCTATCAAAAGAAGAAGAAATAATAATAATTTTGGTCTGAAAGGGTTGAAGAAGAAGAAGACCTGGACCATGTAACGTGCAATACAACACAACTCCAAACACACCAGTAAATCAACCCAGGACTGACTGAAAGTTATGAAATTGAGAGTCCTGGAGTGAACCAGGTCTTTATCCCAGTGAGATGCTGTGGGGTGACTTGGAGCAGGCTTTATGTTCATATTCTCAACAGCTGTAGCAGATCATCTTCACTGTATCTGCAGGCCTAAATGCATTGTGCTGCTGCCACGTGATTGGCTGATTAGAAATTTGCGTCAAAGAGCAGTTGAGGGAATAGTGTGCTATTTATTAAATTTTTTTCACCACTCGCCTCGATTTCCAATTTTACACCTGCATTGAAAGTGAAAGTGACCAGTTGGCCCGATATGGAGTGACCCATATCTGGAATTTGTGCTCAGCATTTAACCCATCCAGTGTACATTACATTACATGCATTTGGCAGGCGCTTTTGTCCAAAGTGACTTACAGAATGGGTAATCACCGATGCCACTTTTTGAGAAACTGGGGATTAATCCCAGGACCTCATACATGCTAAGCATGCGCTCTACCACTGAGCTACACTCCCCACACACACACGGCAGTGAACACACACACTGTGAACACTCACCCGGAGCAGTGAGCAGCCATGGATGCGGGGCCCGGGGAGCAGTCGGGGAACTGGTGCTCGCTCGAGGGCTCCACAGCTGTGGTTGTCGATGATGGGAGAGCAAGTATTTCATCGTTCACACCAACTTCAACTCGGTGGATCTGGGGATCGAACCCGGGACCTTCAGATCACAAGTCGTTCTCCTTATCCACCGGACCACAGCTAGATAACAAAAACCGTGAATGGACTGATATTTTAATGATATTAAAATTCCGTTTTAGTATTTCAAACACATCTGAGAAATGTTTAAACCCTAATTTTGAATCCCTCTTCATTACAATTCACAGAGCAGATGGTTTGTGGAGTTTCCAGGTAAAGAAATCACTGTAAAGCTTTCTTTATTTCCTTTCCGCAGTTCCTATAAATAAGAAACAAAGAAGCCAAATGAACAGCCTGGTGCTTTCCCCTCCATGTTTACCAAGCTATTGTTCCCGGTATCCACATCGTGAGGACTCGCGTGTGCCAGCACTCAGATTTGTTTGGGAAACAAGATCCCTGTTGCGTGGAGAAAGCCAATGCAAATGCAGCGGGATCTCTGTGCAAACAGCAGCGCTGAATGGATGCCTGCGCTCGAGCAGGTGTGCAGTGCATCCCAGAGCCAAAGCCTCGCCGTGTGCGCCATTTTCTCCTCCGCACTTTTATTAGGGAGGCATTGAAACTGTATGAAGAAAAGAACGATCAAAGGGTGCAAGCAAACATCTGAATGGAGTTATTTGCATGGCTGGCCTTTCATTGTGGTGACGCTGAACTCTGTGCTGTGTTTCGACAGCTCATTATCAGTGCTGCTTGCTTTTCCATTACTGCACATCTGCTCGAGCCCAGTTTGTGTGGAACGTTTTCAGCTTGAGATTAACTCACGATAAACGTTTTGAGAACATTAGCATGGTCTCTTTTAAAAGCATCTGGCTGCACACACAGAGCGCCTCGATAATGCAGAGCATGTGAAAACCCTCAGAGCTTTCCAAACGCCATAATCACAAATAAATCCCGTTGTTTTTGAAGATTGTCATCAGGAATCCCCTGATCGCAGTCTTGGCTGTGTATTGGACTCGTCTGCTTTTGGAAATCTTTAGCACATTTCTCTTAAGAGAAGGTGTAGCTCTTTAAAGGGCTTCTTTTATGCGAATTTGGATTTTATTAAATGATGGGAACACTCTCAGGTTAGTGGTTTAGATTCATCAAGTCATTCTACTCATCCTGTTATGGAAATTAATACTCATGAGAGATGATTTATGAACACAATCGCAAACAGCAATTTATTACTCATTGCAAACATGAATTAAGATCATGATATCAATGAAGCATGAGATCACATTGCAAGCACCATGGAAAGAGAAAGAGAGAGAGAAAGAAGAGGGAAAGTGAGAGGAAGCTAGCAGCAGACATCCGCTCGCCAACAGGGCAATGAGAGAAGAGACCCGAAAGAGTAATACCTTGAGATTCCTTTCAGTATAAATCCCGCCTCTCTACATCACTTCCTGTTACACCCCAAATAAACATAGGCACATACAAACACAATCTTATTGGATAATTGATTGCAATGATTAAATATTCTATAACAGTCCGCAGGGTCTTAAATTTTTAAAAGAAGAGGAGGAAGGCGAGTACTGCCTAAAAAAATTCTGCTGTTCTTAGCTTTAGTTTAGATTAGGGCTGTCCTGATTGGTCGGGTCTGATCATGTGATTTTCAAATGATCGGAATCAGGAAAATGTATTGGATCAAACCGTACAGTAACTAATTGTAGGTTACTAATCATAACACGTAAACACCAAGGTAGGGATTTCATGTACGCCACGCAGCTCGGTTGCTCTGAAGAGCCAGCTAAACAGCGCTGGAAAGCTAGCATGGCTTTAGACATTCAGAAGAATGAATTGAATTCGGTGGTGTGGAAGTGATTTGGGTACAGAAAAGCAGATGCAGCAGACCACTCGTGGGGAAATAATGAACATTGAATAAAAACAAACACGTTTGAATGACTACAAATAGCGAGACGAACCTTATCAGAGCTGAGCTATTCGACCGAATTCGGGATCGGCAGATACTGGAACACAAATGATCGGATCAGAAATATCGGGATCGGCAGATACTGGAACACAAATGATCGGATCAGAAATATCGGGATCGGCAGATACTGGAACACAAATGATCGGATCAGAAATATCGGGATCGGCAGATACTGGAACAGAAACCTGATTGGGACATCCCTAGCTTTGACTGATTTAGTGATTTTATTTGGAATAGTTATTGCGCTTCGCACTCATTATGAAATCTTCAGAGTTCTTTTCTTGAATGTTTCAGGGCCGAGGAGGGCGTGGTTCTATCTTTGTGTGGGCTTCGGGGAACGGCGGGCGGATGAAGGATAGCTGCAACTGCGACGGCTACACCAACAGCATCTACACTCTCTCCATCAGCAGCAGCACGCAGAACGGGAACGTGCCTTGGTACAGCGAAGCCTGCTCCTCCACCCTCGCCTCCACCTACAGCAGCGGAGGAGTCGTCGAGAAGCAGATCGTGAGTCTCTCCTCTTTTTCTCTCTCTGTTTTCCTCCATCTCTCGCTCTCTTCTTTTTATTATTTTCTTTTGATTTTGTGATATTTTATTAATTCTTTTAAAATATTTTTTATCTAATGTCAATTTTCTCTCTCTGACTCTCTCTCTCTCTCTCTCTTGGTCTCTCTCTCTTACCTTTTTCTTTTCTCTTTCACTCCTCTTTTTCCTTCTCCTCTAACCCTCGCTCCTCTCTATTTTCCTCCTCTCTCTATCTCTCTTCTTTCATCTCTCTCTCTCTCTCTCTCTCTATTTACTCCTCTCTTTCCTCTCTCTTTTACTCCTCCCTCCTTTCACCTGCTTATCTCTTTTCTCTCTCTCTCCTTTATCCTCTTTCTTTCCTCCCCATCTTTGTCTCTACTCCTCTCTTTGCTCTCTCACTCTCTTTCACTCCTCTCCAATTTTCTCTCTCCTTTCTCCTCTTTTCTCTTTCTCCCCCTCTTTTTATCCTCTTCATCTTTATCTAGCCTTACTCCTCTCTTTCATATCTCCCTTTCTTTTGCTCCTCTTCATCTTTATTACTCCTCTCTCCTCTCTTTCCTTTCTCCTCTAACTGTCTCTCTTTTTCTCTCACTCTCTCTCCTTTATGACCTCTTTCTCCTCTTTTTTTCTACTCTCTACTCTACTCCCTTTCTCTAATATTTCTCTCTTGGATCTGGACAGTTAACACTCAATAGATTAACCTGATTTTAATTGATAACCCAAACCTATTCTCGACCTTCTGAGCAATTTTTCTGATTTTTTTAAAATTTATTTCATTTTTATGTTCTAGTGCACAAAAACAGCACACAACTAGCTAGAATTGTTCAGTCTGTGCCAAGCAATGTTAGAGAGGGATTGCTGCTAATTGATCTGAAGCGACCATTTTTTTTCTGTCTTAAACTCATGCTGCTGGCTGTTCCAGGTCACCACAGACCTCCGGCAGAAGTGCACGGACTCCCACACGGGAACGTCTGCCTCGGCGCCGCTGGCCGCAGGAATCATCGCCCTCGCTCTGGAGGCCAAGTGAGTCATCTCTCATCACCTCAGGCTCCTGCAACACCACCGAGTGAAATTAACCTTCGCTTTCTGCTTTCAATCTGGCGCTGTAACCTTTCGAGCATCCTGTAGCTATCAGTGACATTTGGTAAAGGGCGAGAGACATTCTCTTATCTGGTGGCTGAAGCCTCTCTTTCCTCCGCAGCAAGAACCTGACGTGGAGGGACATGCAGCACCTGGTCGTGAGGACATCTAATCCTGCGCACCTCACCACCAGTGACTGGAAGATAAATGGAGTGGGTCGGCGAGGTATGAGCCCATCTCGTTCCTTCATTAATCCCCTTCTCTGCCTTCCATCAAGCTTTTCTGTCCGCTCAAAGGGTTTGTGGTGCGATCGATATCGTTATCTTCACTGGGAGCAATCAGCAAGCTGCGGAGAAACCGTTAAAGATGTCCAGACCTTTAATTCAGCTCTTTACTTACAGCGACAGGCTTATGAAAACAGGCTCTGTGGCTACTTTCAACAGCATTGATTTTCTCTTTTTCTCTCTCTCTCTCCTTCTCTTTCTCTCCCTCGCTTGCTCTCTCTCTCTCTCTCTCTCTCTCTCTCTCTCTCTCTCTCTGTCTCTCTCTCTTTTTCTGCCTTGTTCTTACTCACTCTCTCGTTTCTTCTCTCTTTTATGCTCTCTATATATCTTTCTTGCTCATTACCTATATCTCTCTTACATTTCTTTACACTTTCTCTTTTTTATGTTCTATTTCGCTTGCATCTCTTTCTCTCGATCTCCATATCTCGCTCTCTCCTGTCTCACTCTCTCCTGTCTCACTCTCATTCTCATCCTCTCTTTATCTCTCCCTCTCTCGCTCTCATTGTCTGCTTCTCCCTTCCTCTCGCTTTCTCTTTCCCTCCCTCCTCTCTCTCTCATTTCTCTCTCTCTCTTTCTTATTCTCCCCTCTCTTTCTCTCTGTGTCTGCATATCTCTCTCTCACTCTCTTCCTCTTTCTCCTTCTCAAACTCTTCCTCCCTCTCTCATTCTCTCATTTTTTTCTGTCTCTCTACCTCTCTCTTATTCTCTATCCCTCCCTCTCTGTCACTCCTCTCTCGTTCTCTCCCTCCTCTTTCTCTCTCCCTCCTCTTTCTCTCTCTCTCCTTTTTCTCTCTCTCTCTGTCTGTCATTCTCCTGTCTCTCGTTCTCTCTCTCCCTCTTCTATCTCCCTCTCTCTTTCCCCTATCGCTCCTCTCTCATTCTCTTCTCTCATTCCCTCTCTCTGTTATCTTTATTCTCTCCCTCCTCCCTCTTTCTCTCTGTCTCTAATTCTCGCCCCCCCTCTGTCTTTCCCCTCTCTCTCTCTCTTATTCTCTCTCCCTCCCTCTCTGTCACTCCTCTCTCATTCTCTCCCTCCTCTCTCTCTCCTCTCTCTCTCTCTCTCTCTCTGTCATTTTCCTGTCTCTCGTTCTCTCTCCCTCTCTCTTTCCCCTATCGCTTTTCTCTTATTCTCATTCCCTCTCTCTGTCATCTCTATTTCTCCCTCCATCTGTCTCTCATTCCCTCCCTCCTCCCTCTCTCTCTCTGTCTCTCATTCTCGCCCCCCCTCTCTTTCACTCTCTCTCCTCTCTTTTATTCTCTTTCTCTCTCTCTGTCGTTCTCTTTTGTTCTCTCTGAACTCTCTCCCATCTCTCCCGCACAGTAAGCCATTCATACGGCTATGGTCTGCTGGACGCTGGAGCCATAGTTTCTTTGGCGAAGAACTGGACAAATGTTGGACCTCAGCGTAAATGTGTCCTCTCCCTGGTGTCTGAGCCGAGGTAATAATAACATCTTACACTTCCTAATGAATGTGTGACCTGCTGCTTTCAAGCTTTAGCAGTAGCATCATCCTCAGATGGGACTCAATGCTGGAGTTATTTAAACAATCTTGTTAGAAAAATTGAAGAATCATGCTCCATTCTTTTTTGAGTAAACAGAGATGTTTGTTACGTTCACTTTTATTCTGCAAAAGACTGCAGAAATTTAACTCTTTGAATCAGTTCTTGCACTTCTTGGAATCGATCCTACTGCTTTGGCATTGCTAGCAACATGTTGGCACGCATTCTTTTGATCAAAAACTTGTTCTTATAAATTTTTAACCATGTTATGGGCCTGTGTCTTTAAAAAAAAGTGCGCCAAAAGAGGTGTGGTATAAAGTATAAAATGTAAGACTGAATTCAAGTCTATAATCAACTTCACTCTGCGTAAAAAAAAAAAAAAAAAAATTTAAAGGGGTCCTGAACCTGAAAAAAAAAGCCTAGTCTTGAGTCTTGTTTTTTTTTTTATCATAAGCACATGCAAGAATTCGTTCCTCATTCGCTCAGTAACGCTTGCCTCATTCGTTGACTAACGCTTGCCTCATTCGCTCAGTAACGCTTGCCTCATTCGTTGACTAACGCTTGCCTCATTCGTTGACTAACGCTTGCCTCATTCGCTCAGTAACGCTTGCCTCATTCGCTCAGTAACGCTTGCCTCATTCGCTCAGTAACGCTTGCCTCATTCGTTGACTAACGCTTGCCTCATTCGCTCAGTAACGCTTGCCTCATTCGCTCAGTAACGCTTGCCTCATTCGTTGACTAACGCTTGCCTCATTCGTTGACTAACGCTTGCCTCATTCGTTGACTAACTCTTGCCTCATTCGTTGACTAACTCTTGCCTCACTCGTTGACTAACGCTTGCCTCACTCGTTCACTTAACACGTCTTTTCTGAGGAGCTAGCAAACCGGGTGAGGATGACCGACTAGAGATGTAATCAAACTGTGCATTTAAACATAAAACTCAATGTAAGATTGAATTGCTTGACTGCCAAAGCATCGATCAGCTTCAGTTTAAAAACAAAATCCTATATTTAAAGTCCTGAAATAAAAAATTAAAAAGAGGTGTTGACCTTATTTTTTATTATAAGCAACATTAAATCATGCAACCATCAAACAGCTCATTAATGCAGGGATTTAAGACTCACGGCTGTAACGCGGTAAACACACGGATGAGATTTGGTTTTAGAGACCTGATTCTCGGCTCGCTGAAGCTCCAGAAGCACTTTTTGTCTTTTATTTTTAGTGTCACGCAAGTTCAGGCTGAAATTCCAATTCAATTTCTTTCCATTTGAACCCTATTCTCGGTTAATCTTCCATGATAATTGATTCTGCAGTACAGTGCCACAGTTCTGCGGCTCGTTCACCGCGGATAACGCTGATGGTTTACTGCTCTAAGAAAGGTCACGGAACCGGAATACGAATGAGGTGGGAGCAGGATCAGTGTTGACGTTTTGTCACATTCATATTTAGAGCGGCGCGGCTGGAGAGATGCTTCAGCGCTGGAGGGATCTCCTTCGCCCGCAGCGCATGTTTACAGGAAGTAATGACTTGCAGATAAGCCTGTTACACTCGCATCAGTCACACTTCCATCACTGTCAGAGGCTCCGAGCGCTTCCTCTCTCCCAGCGACTCGCCAGGAGCCCAACGCTTCTCATCCCTTCCTGCAGCGGATCGCATCAGATGTGCATTTTTCCTTACACAGACTCTCTGAAAGCTGCGAAGTCCTTACTCTGGAAGTCGTTGGTGGATTTGCAAGTCATAAATGGAGGGAAATTACTCAAAATAAAAAAAGACATTAAATCTTAAAGGCTCTCTAGTTGATTTCAATGTATTTTAAGCTTTTAAATCGTGCTGTCAGAATCGTTTGACCCAAGCTGAAATCAGAACAATCTCACAATTTAAACGCAAAACATTTTGATTTCCTTTTCTCGACTTTTTTGCGAAGGCAGCTGTTGCGTTTGTAGGTTGTCTTCTCCACTACTATAATTCTTACTTTTCAGCCGTTAAAGTCAATTGTTATCTTTAGTTCTAGGAAAATGATGAAATTTGGCAATCTTGTAGAGCATAGTCTGACCTACAAACACACCAAATGTAGAGTCTCTAACTCCAACCCTGTAGCGCCACCATGAGTCCAGACTTTCACTTGTGTAGTGGCTGATTACTTTCCAATTGTAAGTCATAGAAATAAAGTGATTTGATTTGCCACCAAGACTTGTCCACCTTCTAGATCATTCGTCAGATAATCTCGATAACCCGATCCTCTTCAGAACAAGCTGACCAAAAATTATTAAAGGAAAGTTGATCGGACGAATGACGCGCAAACACATTTCTGAAAACTTTCCAAAATGTTTGGACTGCTATATCTCAACAGGGCTTTGAGATATTAACATCAAATTTAGGATATGAGATCCTGACCTTGATCTGAGGTTTCCTGCAGAGTTCCAGCACAGTGCCCTCTAGTGTTCCGGAGTTATCAAACTTTTTTGGGATCGTAACTACCTAGCCCTTTTTCAAAAAAAATCTTAATTTTCCAATTTTACTCAGTCGTTTTAGATGTCGGCCATATTGAAATTGAGATGTGTATTTATTTTAAATAAAAATGTCTGTATTTTTTTTCAAACGTAGACGTAGAAATCTATACACAACCTGGCCACCCCCGTATCTGTGTAATCTCATTACAATCCGTTTGGTTAGAACCCCCTCATCCACCAAAAACCCTCACGAGAGAGAGCTTCCCAGAAACAGTCAAAAACAGTCAAATTTTACGACAAATCTTCAAACATTCTTTTTCGGCAGGCATTTACCTTCTAAGGTCTAGTGGGATTTTTTTTTCAGTGGCATGATTTTATATGTCTGTTTTCCTTCTCGTTTTTCTGCACAAAATGTCTTTGTAGCGGTGTCTTAAGCATCGTTATCTCGACTGTCCTCGCACCTTGTTTACTGCTCACTACGTTTTATTGTCTCTGTATTTTCCTCTTGTTTGAGCGTACGGTGACCAGGAAGAGCCCTGAAAGGGGCCTAATTTTTTTTTTCTCCATGTAAAAATCTGTTTTGTTGTTTCTTGAGGTTACCAGAGTTTTAGAAAACGTTCAAAAATGCTATAAAAATGTAAAAATGATGGTTAGGGGTGCATAAATGCTCAAAAACATCATGATGAGGGTTGCCAGAGCCCATAAAAGGCTCATATACACTAAAAATAAATATAATAAAAGTGATGGTTATGGTTGCCAGTCATAAATGTAAAATTTGTAAATGTGATTGTAAGGGTTGTTCGAGATTGAAAAAATGTTCCTAAATTTAAAAATGATTGCTAGGGTTGCCAGACTTTGAGAAAACCTTTGCAAAGGTTCCAAAAAAATGTAAGTGATGGTTAGGGTTGCCAGAGTTTAGGAAAACACTCGTAAAAAGCTCAAAATCCTAAATTATCTTAACAGTGATTGTTAATGTTGCCAGATACAGACGTAAAATTCATGAATGTTAAAATATGTAAATGTGATTGTAGAGTTGCTAGAGTTTGAGAAAACCTTCGTAAATGATTGAAAACATAAATATGATGGGTAGGGTTGCCAGATATTGACTTAAAGATCACTATCACATTTACATATTTTAACTTTTATACGTTTTGTCAATATATGGCAACCCTAAAATAACATTGGCATATTTAAACATTTATAGATTGAGAAGATGCTCATTAATGCTCAGTTTGGAAAAGCCATGGTTAGGGTTGCCAAAAGAAAACCTTCATAAATGCTCAAAAAGCTAAAATAAAGATGGTTAGGGTTTCAAACTATGTATTTGTATCATACTCTTTATTATGCAAAAATGTTTTGTGTGTGTGTTTTTGACGTTATGATAAAAGTCTTAAATGAGATTCTGAACGATCTTAATTTTGACTTTATGAAAGCTACACAAACCCTGTAAATGTCAGCGGAAGGCCCTCGAGTACCCTGGTTCTCCTCTTCTCTTAGGAACATCGGGAGCTATCTGCTGATCAATAAAAGCGTGGATGCATGCACGGGGATGGCCACCTTCGTGAGCTCACTGGAACACGTTCAGGCGCAGCTCACCCTGTCGTACAACCGGAGAGGAAACCTGGCCATCTACCTGATCAGCCCTCAGGGGACGCGCTCCACGCTGCTTCCTCCCAGGTCAGGACGGGACCGGGACCGTAACGAGCTCGCCGGCTCATGTGACCAATGCTTCTCTCGCTCTCTCTCAGACCTCACGATTACTCGTCCGAGGGCTTCAACGACTGGGCGTTCATGACCACGCACTCCTGGGACGAAGATCCGCGTGGAGTCTGGACGCTGGAGATCCGGAATGTGGCTGGGGCCAGCGATTACGGTGAGAGGTCCTCGTGTGTTTGTTGATTGAGGATCCAGATCGTTGTGTTTTTCGCTGATTTTAGTCGTTCAGAATAACAGAGCACTCACAGAGGCCTCTGGTGCTCATCGCTGGGACTTACTTGGCTTTAAAAACCCGCTTCTGGCATTAGTTCAAATCGATTAAATAAATGCAATCTCTCAATGTAAATCTCTCTCTCTCTCTCTCTATTTCCCAACCCTGTCTCTCCCTCTCTTTTTCTCTAACTCCCTCTCTTTCTCTCTCTTTTTCTATTCTCTCTTGCTTTCTTCTCCCCTCTATCTCTATTTCCCATCTCTCATCCCCCTTTCATTTTCTCTCTCACGTGTTTCTCTCTAATCCTTCCCCCTCCCTGTATCTCTCTTTCTCTATCTTTCTCTCTTTCTTACTCCCCATCTCTCTTTCTCTCTCCCTTCTCGCTCTCTCTTTCATCCCTGTTCCGCTTCACCCCATTCCTCTCTATCTCTCCCTACCTCTTTCTCTCTCTCTCTCTCCCTCCCTGTCTCTCCATCCCTCACTTGCTCTCTCTCCATCTCTCCCCCTCTCTCGCTCTCGCCCTCTCTCGCTCTCCCTCCCTCCCTCTCGCTCTCGGCCTCTCGCGCCCTCCCTCCCTCCCTCTCTCTCTCTCTCGCCCTCCCTCCCTCCCTCTCTCTCTCTCTCGCCCTCTCTCTCTCTCTCGCCCTCCTCTCTCTCTCTCGCCCTCTCTCGCGCCCTCCCTCTCTCTCTCTCGCCTCTCTCGCGCCCTCCCTCTCTCCCTCCCTCTCTCTCGCCCTCTCTCCCTCCCTCTCCTCCCTCTCTCTCTCTCTCCCTCTCCCTCTCCCTCTCCCCTCTCTCTCTCTCCCTCTCCCTCTCTCTCTCGCTCTCTCTCTCTCTCTCAGGCACGCTGACTCAGTTCACGCTGGTCCTCTACGGCACTGCGTCGAGTTTATCCGGCTCCTCAGCGGGAGACTCGAGTCAGGCCGCCGGCAGCAGCTGTAAAACCTACGACCTCAGTCAGATCTGCACAGGTGAGCGCGAGACGGAGCGAGTGCGCCCTCTGCTGACTGCCTGCGCTGTTACCCAGCTTCATGAAATGTTCTGCATTCCTCTCGCTCTGAATCTGAGGTCAGATGTTCTACTCAGCAGATGAATCACAAGCCCTTAAATTCCACGACCCGACCCTCAGTCATCCGAAGTCTTAATGTCTGGAACGCATGGAGCGTTTTTCCTTTTATTTATAATATTTGCATGCATTGCTTTCATTGATTTGTTGTTCTGGTCTTTCGTTCTCATAAAATGAACGCTCACAAAAAGCAGGTTCTGTGAGTATTTTATGTAGAAGCAACCCTTCACCAAACGCTCTGCAAGGAAAAGTGTTTACGCACCATAGAAGGTCCTCAGGACTTTCTGGATCATCATCATCTGCTTCTGGAACAGCAGCTTCTCCTTTAGCCTGAAACAGGATCCGCTGGCGTTTACGTAGAGATTCTAAATGTTTCTTCTCCCTCTGAGGAAGCCTCGAACAAACTTTATCCACAAAGTCTCCTCAAACTACCCACAATGCTCAAGCGCAACTCGATTAGTGCGATACAAGTCTTGAA
>UELW01000333.1:0-106821 GCA_900490495.1 Danionella dracula | reverse complement strand
GCCTGCGCTGTTACCCATCTTCATGAAATGTTCTGCATTCCTCTCGCTCTGAATCTGAGGTCAGATGTTCTACTCAGCAGATGAATCACAAGCCCTTAAATTCCACGACCCGACCCTCAGTCATCCGAAGTCTTAATGTCTGGAACGCATGGAGCGTTTTTCCTTTTATTTATAATATTTGCATGCATTGCTTTCATTGATTTGTTGTTCTGGTCTTTCGTTCTCATAAAATGAACGCTCACAAAAAGCAGGTTCTGTGAGTATTTTATGTAGAAGCAACCCTTCACCAAACGCTCTGCAAGGAAAAGTGTTTACGCACCATAGAAGGTCCTCAGGACTTTCTGGATCATCATCATCTGCTTCTGGAACAGCAGCTTCTCCTTTAGCCTGAAACAGGATCCGCTGGCGTTTACGTAGATGTGCACAGACGGGATGCTCTTAAAAAGAACGTATTCTAAATGTTTCTTCCCTCTGAGGAAGCCTCGAACAAACTTTATCCAGCAAAGTCTCCTCAAACTACCCACAATGCTCAAGCGCAACTCGATTAGTGCGATACAAGTCTTGAAAGTGTGTGGGTGGTTGCTGCCATCTTGTGGACAGTCTGAGAATTTTGCAGAATTTTTTTGTTTGTTTCTTTTTTCATTGCTTGTTTCTTTCTTTCTTTTGTGTGTTTTATTTCGTTGTCATTTTTTGTTAGTTTGTTTGTTTCTTTTTATTTCTCTCCCTCCACCTCTCTTTTCTCTTTCTCTAATTCCCTTCACCTTTCTTCCCTCCTTTTCTCCCTCTTTCTATGTTTTTTTCTCTTTCATTCTCACCCCTATTTTCTCTCTCTCTTTCCCTTCCTTCCTTTTTCTCCTCCTCCCTCTCTTATCTCTTTCTGTTATTCTCTTACTCTCCTACTTTCTCCCTCCAACTCTTCTTTCTCTCCCTCTTTTCCTTGCTTTTTCTTTCTCTGTCTTTTATCTCTCCTTCTTTCGTTCTCTCTCTCCTATTTTCTCTCTTTATCTCCCTCTTTCTCTGTTTCCTCTCTCTTTCGTTCTCTCACTCCTATTTTCTCTCTTTTCCTTCCTTTTTCTCCTCTCGTATCTCTTTCTGTTATTCTCCTACTCTCCCACTTTCTCTCTCTGTCTCTCCCTATCCTCCCTGCTTTCTCTTCCTCGATCTTGTATATCTCCTTCTTTCATTCTCTCTCTCTCGCTCTCTCCTTCTGTTTTCTTCTCTTGCTCTTACTCTCGTTGCTCCTCTCCCTCTTATTTGCTCATTCCCTCTCTCCTCTTTTCGCACTCTCCCATTCTCTCTCTCTCTTTTCCCCTCCTCTTCATTTCCCACTCATTTTCCATTCTCCACTTTTCCACACTCTCTTTCTTTCTCTTTTCTTCTCCCACCTTCCTCACATCCCATCCCTTCGACCTTCCTCTTCATCTTAACGCAAGTTTCAAAGATGTGAGGAAAAGAGCAGCCGGTTATTCTCCAGGAATGATGTTAATCATCCTTTCTTCGCTCTCTCTGTCTCTCTCTCTCTCTGTCTCTCTCTGTCTCTCTCTCTCTCTAACTCGACGCTCTCTCTCTCTGTCCTCATGTCTCTCTCTACTTCTCTGCTCCTCTCTCTCTCCTCTCTCTCTTCTTCGTCTCTCTCATCTCTCTCTCTCTCTTTCTGTCCTCTCTCTCTCTGTCTCTCTCTCCTTCTCTCCCTCTCTCTTCTTGTCTCCGCTATTTCCGTTCTTTCTACTCTCTCATTCCTGCTCTCTCTGTTCTCTCTATCTCCTCTCATCTCTGCTCTCTTCGTCTCTCTGTGCTCTCCTCTTTCTCTCTCTGTCTCTCTCCCCCCTCTCTTGTCATCTCTTCCTCTCTTTCTCTCGTCTTTCTCTCTCTGTCCTCTCTCTTGTCTTCTCCTCTCTCCACTCTTTTCTACTCTCCTCTGTCTCTCTCTCTCTCCTCTCTTCTCTCATTCTCTTCTCCTCCTCTCTCAGTCTCTCTCAACACTCAAATACACGTCAACCTCTCTCGGTCTCAGCGTTCAAACATGCATCGATCAAAATACCGAATCTATTCAATAATTATGATCTCATCGTGTCTTCCTTTCTTGATGCACCAATAGGCTCTCATCTCATCTCTCTCTTTCTCTCGCTCTCTCTTTCTCTGGTCTCGCGCTCCTGTCTGGCGCTCGCTGTCTCCCTCTGTCCTCTCTCTCGTCGCGCTCGGGCTGTGTCTCCTCTCTCTCTTACTCTGTTTCTCTTCTCTCTCTCTGTCTTCGTCTCTCTGTCTTCTCTGTCCTCTCTGTCTCTCTCGTCTTTCGCTTCTCTCTGTCTCTCTCGTCTCTCTCTGTTCCTATCGGTGTCTCTCTCTGTCGGTCTCTCTTACCTCACCTCTACTCTATCTCCTCTCTCTCTCTCTCTGCTTGACTTGATCTTTTCTCTCTCTCTCTATCTCTTCTCTCTACTCGGTCTGTCTCTCTTCCTCTGTATCTCTTCTCTTCTCTCTCTCTCTCACTTTTCTCTCTGCTCTCTAGTCTTCTCTGTACTGTCTGCTCGTCTCCTCGATCTTGCTCTTTCGGTCTCTCTGCTGCTCTGCTGTCTGGCTCTGTCTCTGGCTGCTCTGTCGCTCGCTCTGCGGCTCTGCGCTCTCGCTCCTCTCTCCGTCTCTGTCGCTCCGCGTCTCTCGTCTCTCTGGCTCCTTGTCGCCTTGGTCTCCTCTCGTCCGCTCTCTGTCTCCTCTGTCTCTCTCTGTCTCGTCTCTCTGTCTCTCATCTCTCTCATGCTCTCTCTTCTCTCTCTCTCTCTCTCTCTCTCTCTCTCTCCTCTCTCTCTCTCTCTCTCCATCTCTCTCTCTCTCTCTCTCTCTCTCTCTCTCTCTCTCTCGCTGCAGAGTGTAACCCTGGCTTCTACCTGCACCAGAGGGGCTGCGTGAGAGACTGCCCCGACGGCTTCGCCTCCGGCACCCGTCCCAGCATCCCCCTCAACAACGAGGTCTCTTCCGTCCCGCTGCCAGCCTGCCTGCCCTGCCACACTCTCTGCCGCACCTGCGCCGGCACCGGCCTGCAGGACTGCCTCTCCTGCCCTCCCCACAGCCACCTGGACCCCCTGACGGGCACCTGCCTGCACCAGAACCAGATCCAGAGGGAGTCTCCCGACGGCAGGCTCTTTCAGATGCCTCCGCCCTCGTCCCAGCAGCTGTCGGTAGACTCGCGGCTGCCCGCCACCGTGGCGGTGCTCAGCTGTGCCTTCATCGTGGCCTCCTTCGTGGGGATTTTCGGCCTGCTGCAGCTCCGAGCGTCCAAACAGAACAAAGAGAGCTGCGCCGAGGCCGCGCCGGGGGCCGGGTTGCTGGTGGGCTTCGGGTTGAACCGGGCCGCGGTCGCATACAAGGGCATCCCGAGCGTCTGGAGGGAAGACGAGGGCCTGTCGGAGTCGGAGAACGACGAGTGCGAAACGCACAACGAGAGGACTGCCTTCATCAAAACACAAAGTGCTCTTTAACCCCTTCCCCAGCGCTCCGGTGTCGCTCTCGGTGGGGGGGTTTCTATCACGTTTGCTTTGTTTTTCACTAGGCTTGGGTTGATTCATGGTGCCTCCGCGTGGAACGCTTCCAATCACGAGGAACCCTAATAAACACGCTGGTTTCTTCCGCTTGCCGAGTGAGATTTGATGAGCGAATGAAAGTGTGTCTGAGAGCTGCAGCGTGATCACTGATGAGCCTCAGCTAATATTGAGCTGTCAATCAAGGCATCAGCCCCTCCCACTTCATCAATTTGGGAGCGCTCCAGGAAATCCGCGCCGCAGTTTGCAGGTAGTTTTGTCAGCAACATATCCGATTCATTCAAGACGACCTCGAGGGTCGAATAAATCCAAATATCCAGCGCTTCTCCACTAGAGGGTGTTCTTTTTAACAGCAGCTGTTCTTTTTTTCATCACAAAAAGGCGGGGCTTTAAGTCAATAATGTGTCTTCTTTTTTAAACCCGAAATATTAAAAGGAAAAGCATCTTTCCGTTTTTGACCGTCCAGAGGTTTGGTCCTTAAAAGCGCCCTCTAGTGTCACAAACTGAAAAAGACAATATTGTATTTTTACGATTTTGAAGAATATTTTCAATTGTAATAACGTCAACATTATTTTGATAGTTTTGAGATTCGAGGATTTATTTAATTCAGTGATTTTTATCTGAATCAGTCTCTCTCTTTTTCCTCCTTTAATTTCTCTCTATCTTTGTCTATCGCTCATTTTTTTCTCTTTTTCTCTTTACTCTCTGTGCCTCTCTCTTCTCTTTTCTCTTTCCTACTTTATCTCATTCTCTCCCTCTTTTTCTCTTCACTCTGTTCTGTTTTATTCTCTCTGTTTATATTCCCTCTTTTTTCCATCTCTCTTCTTCCTTTATCTTTTTCTCTGTTCTGTTTTTCTCTCTTTCCTTTTTCATTCTCTTTTTCTCTCCTGTTTTTTCTTTTTCTCTCCCTCTATCTTCTCTCTCTCTTCCTTTCTTCGCTCTCTCCTTTTTCTCTCCCTCTTATTTGTTTCTCGTTCTATTTCTCCATCTTGTCATTCTCTTCCTTCTCTACTCTTTCTCTTCTTTTTTCTCTTTTTCTCTCTCCTTTCTCTAACCTCATCTTCTCTCTTTTCCTCCTCTCTTTTCTCTCTGTCTTCTCCTCATCTCTCTCCCTCTTCTCTCTATTTCTCTCATTTTTTTTTCTTTCTCTCTCGTTCAACACTATATGTAGCGTTTCTCCACTAGAGGGTGCTATTATTGGGAAAAACTGTTCTCTTTTAGCATCAGGAGGCGGGACTTCTTTTTTTTTTTTAACTCAAATCAAAACATGAAAAGCGTCTTCTCTTTTCGCTCATTCAGCAGCTTTTGGAAATGCTAATGGTCTAACCTGATTCCATGATCTATGCTAAGCTATGCTAAAGCACTATAGTCTGAGAACGGCTGAGTAGCATCTAAAGCGGTGAAACACTGCGGAAGCGCTCTTAACCGCGTGTTCAGAGCTAACCGCAGATAAACTAAAAGTTCCACTTCATCTGTCGGAGTAGATGAGAGTATCGTGAGAGCTCATCTCCAAATTCTGCCATTCACGCGTTTTGTTGAGAACACAGTTTGGGGGAAGTGGAGACTGGGTCGACTGTGTTTAAAAAAAATAAAAATAGTGCTCTTTGTAGTTTCAGATGTTTGTTCCGCAAAAGCGCCCTCTAGTGGCACCAAAGGAAGTAGAAAAAATCATCAAAATGACTCGGATAGCTTCAGAGTGTTGCGGGAAGTTCAGGATTTGAGGATTTTAATTAATTTGGACTCGAATCAATCAACAGGAAGTGTAACGCGGAGAAACTCTTCACATATCATCGGGAAAACAATGCTTTCTGCTTAAAAATTGTGCTTTTAGCAAAGGAACCCAGTGCATGCAGGTCTCAAATAACAGCTCGTTGGGTTTTGAGAAATTCTCAATAAACTTTTAAGCTGAAGGTAACAATTGTTCAATTCCAGCAAAAAAAATCTATTTCTACAGGGTTGAGGTTTAATATATGTGTGTAACGTCTGGGAAACGAAGCTCTGGGGCCTCATTTATACACGCAAATAAGATTTTATAGCAAATAAGATCATGCATTTTGAATGTATATTAAATTATCTGTTCAGTTTTATATTCATTTAAACTCAATCAAGCGAATAACTTAGATTATTTGTGTAAATTCAGTGCGCAGAACTATTATTTAAGTAATAGCACTAATAAATTAAATTTATTTTAAACGTGTAAGAAAAAAAAATCTTTTTTAAATTTATTGATACGTTTCGATTTATTTAGTTTTTAATTGAGATCAGTACTTTGTCTTAAATGTAAAAGAAAGAAAACTGAAAGAGTGCGCGGAATCTTTACTAAAAGTTGTCATAGGCGAAATTTGCATGCGCAAAAGAAACGTTTGAAGGAACGCCTTTAAGAAACGTTCATTCTGTTCTTCATAGATCTCCGAAATGTTTGCGATCTCCACAAGAACGCGTTTTTCCCTGCCTATGTTGTCCATATACGGTCAATGAAAAGCAGTTTATGAATTTTCATATATATGTGCAATCAAGTCTGAAAGTCATTCACTAAAGTAAAAATATTTATAGATAAATATAAGGATCTATTCATTTGATTTAAGCAGTTAAAACAGTACTTTCACATGTACTTGCATGCTCTGACAGTGGACGATATTGACATTAGACGTCACCAACAGCTCAAGATGTTTACGGAACGCTGTGAACACAAGCTTTTTATGCAGAAACGAGAAACGACGTGTTTCTTTAACACCTGAAACACTGCGCAAAATAAGAGAATTTCTGAACTTTTCTGTTTACGAAGACGACCCCTTATTTGTCATGAAATTCTAACCTGTCAAAACCGTTGTATTTTTAGAGCGCTTTAAATTTTGATTAATTCATTTAGTTTAGTCAAATTAAATTTAGTGAAATGTCTGCGTAATGTTCTGTCTTAAGTATTTAATTCGGTTGGAAACAGTTGCATTTCACTCTTTTGCTTATTAAAAACCAAGTTTAACAGTTCTTTAATTAAAATCAAATACAATGATATAACTGCAAGCAGTAACGCGGGGCCAGGCGGTGAAGACAGCGCGGGTGCAGCATGCGTCGTGTGCCCGTCAAGAAACACAGCTTGATTTGATTTAAAAGACTTGATTTACGAATTTTGTGTTGCCAGCTCAACCAACATGAGCCAACTTTCCATATACATTGACCACTAGAGGGCACCAGTAAACCATCCGCTTCTATTTTTAAAGACTCGCATGATCAGATAACTGCTTAAATAAAAAAAGTATGTTGTGCATTTCTGAACGTCAGGTCTTAAAACAAATATGATGAACAATATAGATTAAAAAAATTAAATTTTAAATAGATTTTCACAAATGAACTGCATAAAAACCCAGAAAAACTTGAGTGACGTTTTCCAGAAAATAAAATAAGAGCTCAAATGTGTTATGCGTGGGAATGTATGGTCTGGCAGTGTGTATAAATGAGGCCGAGGAGCTTCCTGACTCGAATCTGCAGACGCTGTGTTTGAGGCTTAGTGGTACTCAGTGCTTAACCAGCAGAGACTCAGGATGTGTTCTTCTTGGCTCTATCATCTGCGTTCCTCATCAGTCCACAGCCTCTGAGTATCTTCTGAGACCTATACCCCTCAAATTCGAACACTTGCTAAAGAGAAAACCACCAGGTGGCGCTCTTCTGCCCCCTGCTGCTCTGAGTAGACACCAGAGGGGAAAAAAACTAGCTGTCTTTCACCGATTCAATCCATCTTCCAGACGTTTGGGGCTTTAAAGTGGGTTTGGGTTTTAATTGCTGTTTTTAATTGCGCCCCCTGTTTCCACAACGCTGCTCCGGTGAGGGCATGTAAGGGCTGTGTGTGAGTGTGTACAGGTGTGTTTAGTGTACTTGGAGTTATCATAGGATTGCTTTCACTATCGTTTCGAGTCCTGAAGACACCGATCAGTTTTTAGCGCAGCCAGAGATGGGACGAATACACTCGAATAAGGCCTATTTTTCTACTTTATATGGCGACGTGTCGTTTCATTGTAATTTAAAGATTATTTTGCTCTTTTTTTCTCTCTATTTAATTAATATCAATATGGAATTTGAGATTATTCAAAAATAAAGATCTATGCAAACTTCAGCTTGTTGTGGTTGTGTCCTGTTTGCACGAGGGTTGAATTCAAAGAGGAAAAACAGCATTTTATTTTAATCTTAGAATAAACCGCAGCAGTGTAGGTTTTCATTTTTTATATTTATATTGTACAAAAATATTTTTTTTGTAGAATTTTGGTGATTTTTTTTTTCTTTTTTGCTTACTAAGTCTTTTTTTTTACAACTTCTATTACGAATTTAAAACTATTTGTAATCGTGTCAAAATAAAAAAGGCAATCAATAAAATATTAGTTTCTTTCATGTTTGTATCTCAAAATAGCGAATAATTAAATCAATATTTCAATTTAGTATCTCAAAATAATTTGAAAATAAACCAATATTTAACTTAGTATCTCAAAATAATGAGAAAATAAGTCAATATTTAACTTAGTATCTCAAAATAACGAGAAAATAAGTCAATATTTCACTTAGTATCTCAAAATAACGAGAAAATAAGTCAATATTTCACTTAGTATCTCAAAATAATGAGAAAATACGTCAATATTTAACTTGGTATCTCAAAATAATGAGAAAATAAGTCAATATTAAACTTAGTATCTCAAAATAATGAGAAAATAAGTCAATACTTAACTTAGTATCTCAAAATAACGAGAAAATAAGTCAATATTTAACTTAATATCTCAAAATAACGAGAAAATAAGTCAATATTTCACTTAGTATCTCAAAATAACGAGAAAATAAGTCAATATTTAACTTGGTATTTCAAAATAACGAGAAAATAAGTCAATATTTCACTTGGTATCTCAAAATAATGAGAAAATAAGTCAATATTTAACTTGGTATCTCAAAATAACGAGAAAATAAGTCAATATTTAACTTGGTATCTCAAAATAATGAGAAAATAAGTCAATATTTACCTTGGTATCTCAAAATAACGAGAAAATAAGTCAATATTTAACTTGGTATCTCAAAATAATGAGAAAATAAGTCAATATTTAACTTAGTATCTCAAAATAACGAGAAAATAAGTCAATATTTAACTTAGTATCTCAAAATAATGAGAAAATAAGTCAATACTTAACTTAGTATCTCAAAATAACGAGAAAATAAGTCAATATTTAACTTAATATCTCAAAATAATGAGAAAATAAGTCAATATTTCACTTAGTATTTCAAAATAATGAGAAAATAAGTCAATATTTCACTTGGTATCTCAAAATAACGAGAAAATAAGTCAATATTTAACTTGGTATCTCAAAATAATGAGAAAATAAGTCAATATTTAACTTGGTATCTCAAAATAACGAGAAAATAAGTCAATATTTAACTTGGTATCTCAAAATAATGAGAAAATAAGTCAATATTTACCTTGGTATCTCAAAATAACGAGAAAATAAGTCAATACTTAACTTGGTATCTCAAAATAACGAGAAAATAAGTCAATATTTAACTTGGTATCTCAAAATAATGAGAAAATAAGTCAATATTTAACTTAGTATCTCAAAATAACGAGAAAATAAGTCAATATTTAACTTAGTATCTCAAAATAATGAGAAAATAAGTCAATACTTAACTTAGTATCTCAAAATAACGAGAAAATAAGTCAATATTTAACTTAATATCTCAAAATAATGAGAAAATAAGTCAATATTTCACTTAGTATTTCAAAATAACGAGAAAATAAGTCAATATTTCACTTAGTATCTCAAAATAACAAGAAATTAAGTCAATATTTCACTTAGTATCTCAAAATAGTGAGAAAATAAGTCAATATTTAACTTAGTATCTCAAAATAATGAGAAATAAGTCAATACTTAACTTAGTATCTCAAAATAACGAGAAAATAAGTCAATATTTAACTTAATATCTCAAAATAATGAGAAAATAAGTCAATATTTCACTTAGTATTTCAAAATAATGAGAAAATAAGTTAATATTTCACTTAGTATCTCAAAATAACGAGAAAATAAGTCAATATTTAACTTAGTATCTCAAAATAATGAGAAAATAAGTCAATATTTAACTTAGTGAAATATTGACTTATTTTGAAATACTTAGTATCTCAAAATAACAAGAAATTAAGTCATTATTTAACTTAGTATCTCAAAATAGTGAGAAAATAAGTCAATATTTAACTTAGTATCTCAAAATAATAAGAAAATAAGTCAATATTTCTCTTAGTATCTCAAAATAACGAGAAAATAAGTCAATATTTAACTTAGTATCTCAAAATAATGAGAAAATAAGTCAATATTTAACTTAGTATCTCAAAATAATGAGAAAATAAGTCAATATTTCTCTTAGTATCTCAAAATAACGAGAAAATAAGTCAATATTTAACTTGGTATCTCAAAATAACGAGAAAATAAGTCAATATTTAACTTAGTATCTCAAAATAATGAGAAAATAAGTCAATATTTAACTTGGTATCTCAAAATAACGAGAAAATAAGTCAATATTTAACTTGGTATCTCAAAATAATGAGAAAATAAGTCAATATTTACCTTGGTATCTCAAAATAACGAGAAAATAAGTCAATACTTAACTTGGTATCTCAAAATAACGAGAAAATAAGTCAATATTTAACTTGGTATCTCAAAATAATGAGAAAATAAGTCAATATTTAACTTAGTATCTCAAAATAACGAGAAAATAAGTCAATATTTAACTTAGTATCTCAAAATAATGAGAAAATAAGTCAATACTTAACTTAGTATCTCAAAATAACGAGAAAATAAGTCAATATTTAACTTAATATCTCAAAATAATGAGAAAATAAGTCAATATTTCACTTAGTATTTCAAAATAATGAGAAAATAAGTCAATATTTCACTTGGTATCTCAAAATAACGAGAAAATAAGTCAATATTTAACTTGGTATCTCAAAATAATGAGAAAATAAGTCAATATTTAACTTGGTATCTCAAAATAACGAGAAAATAAGTCAATATTTAACTTGGTATCTCAAAATAATGAGAAAATAAGTCAATATTTACCTTGGTATCTCAAAATAACGAGAAAATAAGTCAATATTTAACTTAGTATCTCAAAATAACGAGAAAATAAGTCAATATTTAACTTAGTATCTCAAAATAATGAGAAAATAAGTCAATACTTAACTTAGTATCTCAAAATAACGAGAAAATAAGTCAATATTTAACTTAATATCTCAAAATAATGAGAAAATAAGTCAATATTTCACTTAGTATTTCAAAATAACAAGAAAATAAGTCAATATTTCACTTAGTATCTCAAAATAACAAGAAATTAAGTCAATATTTCACTTAGTATCTCAAAATAGTGAGAAAATAAGTCAATATTTAACTTAGTATCTCAAAATAATGAGAAAATAAGTCAATACTTAACTTAGTATCTCAAAATAACGAGAAAATAAGTCAATATTTAACTTAATATCTCAAAATAATGAGAAAATAAGTCAATATTTCACTTAGTATTTCAAAATAATGAGAAAATAAGTTAATATTTCACTTAGTATCTCAAAATAACGAGAAAATAAGTCAATATTTAACTTAGTATCTCAAAATAATGAGAAAATAAGTCAATATTTAACTTAGTGAAATATTGACTTATTTTGAAATACTTAGTATCTCAAAATAACAAGAAATTAAGTCATTATTTAACTTAGTATCTCAAAATAGTGAGAAAATAAGTCAATATTTAACTTAGTATCTCAAAATAATAAGAAAATAAGTCAATATTTCTCTTAGTATCTCAAAATAACGAGAAAATAAGTCAATATTTAACTTAGTATCTCAAAATAATGAGAATAAATGTTTTTTTTTCATTATTTTGAGATACTTAGTTAATTATTAGTTTATTTTCTAATTATTTTGACACACTAATTCAAATTATTGAGTTGTTTTCTCCGTATTTGAAAATAAGGGCTGAATTTCTCTAACTTCAGAGCCAAGTACATTCAACTGAAAATGACAAAACATCAGATTATTTTTACTATGTGAACTGAGAACTTAACTCATTATTTTTACTTGGGAGTACTTTCTTATTCTCATGGGTAAATTGTTATTTTACAGGGTTGGTATTGAGAAAAAAGAATAGTTTTTGTTTTCGTTGTTGAATAGAGTGCTGGTCTGAACCCATGATGAAACTAGCGTGACTTCTGGTTGTGAGTACAACTGAATATGTAAATGTGAGCTTTTATTTTTGACAACTGTGGCACTGCAGAAACAAAAAGTGATAAGAATAAGCATAAAAGATATTTATTTGGGAGTCATATAAAAATGCTATAAGACTGAAACATGAATAAACACGTTTTGGCCTTACCAGTGTTACCACTACCACGGCATTTTACTGTAAATGTACAGCATTTCATCACGAGAAACTTACATTCTTTTGAAATCGTCAGTCCATTAATCCTGGAGGAGTGTGTTGTGGTCAAAACAGTGCGTTAGTTAATAAAGAGGTTTTATGCAATTGCTTTGTCTACTTTAAAAACTAACTCAATCTACTTGTTACATTACTCTTAGCTGCAGCAGCCGTCTGTTCCATCATACTCAATAAAAACATTTAATTTAATACAGAGCTTTAATACTAGCAGCGTAAAAAACACACACCTGTAAAAATGAGTTATTTGCAAATGGTGACTATTTTTTTTTATTAACTTTGGTTTAAACCTGATCCATTTTTTGTTCTATAGTCTTACGCCTGTATTTAATACGTGTCTTCTCTTATTGAGCTTAACTTAACAAGCCTAATGTCACAGCTTGGTATTTGCGAACATAGTGTTGAATTTTGAGAACAACTATCTGCTGTGTATAATTAGAGGTGGAGAGAATTACACTAACTCGAACTGCTTTAATCGAGTACTTTATGTACTATTTAGAAGTTTAGTATTCATGGGATTTTAAATCAAGTACACACTGTATTTAAATTCAGATTATTTACTTGAGTCTGTTTATAACTGGTTTAGTTTTCAAGAATGTAGTTAAAATAAAAGAGCACAGGTTTTGGAGAAGGGAATAAGGCTGTGTTTCAGAGGCCAGATGTGAGGTGCATCAGCTGTTTTTGCAGCAACAACTGTGTAAAGGTCTGAACGACGGTAGCTTTAAATATCAAACGTGCTAACTGTGTTATTAAACATATTGATTAAGTATATTAGTCTCACTGAAAACATAGTATTGACTGTTATTACAAACTGGCCAAAAAATCAGGAGATGGAATTTGATTAATAATCACAGAAACATCAGATTACCCAGAGCTGCTTGAAAAACAACAAACATAAAAAGTTTTTCAGTACTTTCTGGAATTACTTTTATTTTTTTACTTGAGAAGTTGCTTGGATGGGTAAAACTTTGCAGTATTTGTACTCTGTTCACCACTAGTAATTATTTTGAAGTGGAAGTATTGACTTATTATTTTGAGATAAGTCAAAATATTGACTCACATTCTGGCTATTTAGCAATGCTACATTGTGGAACTTACTTATTTTCTCAATATTATGAGATTTTAAGTAAAAAATATTGACTCTCTTTTTTGCTATTTAAAAATAATAAGCTATAGAACCTACATATTTTTATTTTATTTATTTATTACTTTTCATTATTTTGAAAACTTTGTGGCTATTTGGAAATACTAAGTTTTAGAACCTACTTATTTTCTCAATATTGTGTGAAGCTAATTAAGTTATTTCGATAGTTCTTCATGTGTGATGTAAATCAAGGTTATTGTAATTCTGAAGGTATCAAAACAAATTGCGTTTAGCCTGCTTAGCTAACGTCTAAGATTCGAACGCATTCATATAACCATTGATTTGTAATTGTGACAAAATGATATCGTTAATTTGTAAACCATTTACTTTAATTTGGCCATTATTAAGTACATGAAAGAAATGTATATTTTACGATATAAATATCGCTGTAAATGTAGCTCACGAACTAGCCTAGCCTAGCTGTGCGGTTAGCGCGAACCGTCGATCACGTGACTCCGGTGTTGCAGTCTCTTGTAAGGACGGACAGAGCTTGCTTTGAGCTTTTGAGGCGTTCTCTTCCTTTTTTTAGCCTTTGAGTCACTTTTGTGCTATAAAGGCCTCTCTAAGATCACGTCTGTGTCTCTTTCCTCATCGTTTATTGACATAGTTTGTGATAACTGCATTAACCTGAATATCTCGAGGACGCCGCTCAGAATTAAGGTAAGAATTAGAAGACTATACAGTAGTGTCAAACCTCTTTCAGTTCAATGTAAATATTTTTAGTTGTCACTTTTAGGCAGATAATTTTGAGTATGGAAACATAACGGTCTTGTACAGTCAATTTAGTGCTCCTTTCACTATAATATATTCATATTTGTTACGTTTAATTTCTGAACATCTTCAATAACTGTTTAATATGGCTTTATTTTTTTGTTATTTGATTCCTTGGAGTTTCGAATGAAAAGGGTATGATAAAGATCTTACTTGTTTAGTTGTTTGTTGACCTTTTAACATTATTACCTTTAAAAAAAAACAGACTCTTAAAGCCCAACAACCGTCTCTGATCAATAAATCATTGTTTGTCTAATAATATTGCGAGTTTTCATGTGATGAATGTATTTGGCTTTGTCTAATTTGACCTAGGTCTTGTACATTAAGAAAAATCGATATCTGTGGCATGTTTTAAACATAACTGAGCAATTTTCCACTGAATATTGTAATATAGGAAGTGATTAGCGCAGCAACATCCCTATTAAACCCAAAGTTAAGAGGAAATGAACCATCAAAATACTCACAAGCTTGTACAAATGTATTTATAAATCACATTTAAAACAGCAGAACTGACAAAAGTGATGAGCATAATACAAGGTGATTTTGATTTAGCATGTTTAAAAAGTGAAAAAATGGATAAACTCGGCTAGTAAGAAACGACTACCACAAAATAATTTAGACATTCAGACAGGCAAAAAAGTTATAGTAAATTGTAGTGTTGTATAGTTTAGTGTAGTATAGGATAACTGAATATTAAAGGGCACCTATTCTGTCTTATTTGCATGATGTTATTTTGAACTGAAATGAAATTACAAAATTTTTGATGCTATTGTTCATGTACAAAAAAACTTGAAGCACTCTGACACAAGTGTGCTCCTAGTGTTCAACTCTCGAAGACCTTCCAAACGCTGATCATTCTTTTTAGTCACTCTTTAAAAGTGGTTTATAAATATCACCCTCTCTTTAAAGAGTGTCGTGTTTGACAGGAAGTCTATAGCCGGCTTCTTCTAATCTGTTTTTGATCTATATTTGTTTTGTTTTAACCAAATTGAAAGTTGCTTGGTGCATGAATTGGATCGAGAGTTTAGTTATGTGAAGAGTCTAGGTCTAGTCACAATCTTTCATCAAGTTTCGTTCCCCAACAGTCGAAATACATGAAACAAAACAGAAAGAGAGAAGGCAAATAAGATCAACATTAGCCGTTATTGCGAGAGAGGTTTTAAAAACGTCTCAATTTTGTCCCAGCTCATTTCAATGGTGAGGGGCAGCTCCAGATAAAACTCAATTTCAGTTTTGGATCTGAAGCAACCACATCTTGGATCGTCGTAGTGCTAGCAGGATGGGTTTTGCGGAGGATCTGTGGTGCCCTCAGGGTCACGCCGCGCTCATGAAGCTCCAGGATTCGGAGCTGCGTCTGATGGAGGTGATGAGGAAGTGGATGATGCAGAGGGCCAAGAGCGAGCGCGAGTTCTCTCTGCAGCTACACCAGATGTCAGCCATCGTGGAGAAGATGGAGGGCTCTCAGCCAGGGGGAGCGCTCAGCCACATCAGCCAGCTCAACAAGGTGAGAGAAACCGAACGGACATTATTTCAATGGGAACGTAACTCCTTGAATCTGAGCTGATTTGTTTTTTCAAGATTGACAAAAAGGCCGAAGTATGTTAAAATGTCTTGTTAAAGGGGATATTGTGAAGTTCCCAAAAGATTTGAGAGCCAAATTAGCCGAACCCGGAAATATTCTTTCAGCAACTTGAGGTTTAAAACAAACTCAAAGCACTCGGTCTTCCTTCAGAAACACGATATAATTGATAACAATTGATATAAAAGTCCTTCAGAAAGCCAAACCTTTTTGAACCATAACCGATGCTAAAGCCAACAAGCAGTTATGAATAAACTGAACAAATGAGCTTTAAAGTTATGAATAAACATCAACGTATCGGTAATCTCTTCAAGATCATACTTCTTAGGCTTCCATTTGTGTTTTCCCTGTTGTTTGTTCCACACTTCAAACATTGAATGCTTTTCCTTTTTTAGTTAGTCACCTGGCATGGTAGGGGTGTCATGTGACTCTCGCTGGCCAATGGCCTTGCCTTCGAAGTTTTTTTATTTATTTTTTTCATTTCTTAAGTGTAAAACCCAGGTTACACAAGCTTTTAAGAGAATGTCTGCATGGACAAATTAAGACCCCACCCATCAATCAGCAGATATACATGTTTTTTTATTCTACACTAGCACCGTATAACAATTGTCACTTTTACTGAAACTATTTCAGTACAAGAACGTTTTCTTCATCGACTCGTATCCCTTAGAAATGGTTTTTAAATTGGGCTCGATAACTAAAAACTCAGAAAAAAAGCTACAACAGCATTCAGACAGAGGTCGCATTGCACAAAATTGGACATGTATCGGATTCAGGAGTTCATATGGTTCCGATTTGAAAAAAATCATAACTGGGCTGATCAGACTGTCTTGAAATATCCGATATAGTTCACAAATGGGCAAAGAAAAGTAGAATTTGAGTCACTTTGGGTTGCAGTCTGAACTAACTGTTAAGCTGGAGAAAGTTTGTTTAAAAACCAAGCTGTTAGGCACTCAATAAGTGAAGGTGGGGCTGTAGAAAGAGTGGGCATTGAATAAATGTAGAGCTAAGTGTCATTTGCATAGCAAAATTTCCAAATACCAAATTTCCTAAATATGGGGCTGATAGGAAGGACATGTACGAGAAAGAGAAGAGGACCAAAAACAGAACTCTGTGGAACACCTTAAGCAAACACCAAAAGGTTTTACGGCCATACCATGAATTGGTTCAAACAGTGTTGATTGCAGTTTTTCTGTAATAAAATATAACTCATTGATTGATATCACCACACCCCTTTTTCTCTTCAGTCGTGGAACATTCTCGTCAATCAGACCGAGAGCCTCAGTCAAATCATGCGCAAGCACTCGGACGGTCTGATGCTGGGGCCTCTTAGCAAACTCACCTTGCTCATCCGAGACAAACAGCAGCTGAGAAAGACCTACGGGGAGCAGTGGAGCCTCCTGAACCAGGAGATGTGCAGGGTCAGCAGCACTCCCGCGTGAGCTAATCAAATATACGAAGACTGTACATTTAGAATCTTAGTGTTGAACCTTGTGTCCTGTTGTGGAAGGTTAGGTGACTCAAACCGAGCTGGAGCGGCTCAAATCCAGTTATAAGCAGCTGGTGCGGGACGCCAATCTAGCTAAAAGAAAATACCAGGAGGCTTGTAAAGGTGAGACCTTCTTTTAAAATACACACCCACCTAGTTTTTTGAGTTAAAGAGCCAACATTATGACTCGTTGAAAATAACTGTTTGTGCAGTGGGTAACAGAGCTGTAAGTCTGAGGAGCATCCAGTTTGAGCTTTAATAGTGAAAAGTGTTTGTTTGTCGAGTTAATCGTCTTTAAAAAAAGTCGACTCAGATTCACTGAAATGAGTTCGGGTTAGAGTTAGGGTTAGGGACTGTACGAACTGTGTTTTTACTAGGGTTGCCTTCTTTTGGGTTTAGTCCACTAGAACAGGCTTAATCAACTGACGTTTTCATTATCCGGTTAGTCCGGAAGTACATGTACATGAAATTACACAGTCATTTTACACAGTTACACAGCAAGCTTAACGATTAAGCACAAAATTTCAGTGGTGTAAATGTCAGTGGAGTCAGGAGAACGTGGGGTCATTGGAACATGGGGTCAGGTGAACGAGGTGTCTGTGGAACGTGCTGTCAGTTGCACGTGGGGTCACGGAAACGTGGTGTCTGTGGAACATGGGGTCAAGGGAACGTGGTGTCTGTGGAACATGGGGTCAAGGGAACGTGGTGTCTGTGGAACATGGGGTCAAGGGAACGTGGTGTCTGTGGAACATGGGGTCAAGGGAACGTGGTGTCTGTGGAACATGGGGTCAAGGGAACGTGGTGTCTGTGGAACGTGGGGTCAGGGGAAACGTGGGGTCTAGGGAACACCAGAGAACCTGGAGTGAAAAGTCCTCCCTCACACATGCAGAGAGAAGATCTCCCCCAGTGAAGAACCCCTCTGTGAGGTCACAGGAGATCTCTGATCAGGGCAGGTGCTAATCACCTCCCCAGTATAAAGAATATTCAACATTAAGTGAAAGTGACCAATTGGTCAGATATGGAGTTACCCAGCCATGGCTGCGGGGCCCGGGGAACAGTCGGAGAACTGGTGCTTGCTCGAGGGCTCTACAGCTGTGGTTGTCGAAGATGGAGAGCAAGTGTTTCATCGATCTCACCACCTTCAACTCGGTGGATCTGGGGAGCGAACTGGAGATTATTCACCAGACCACAACAATAAAATCCATTTCGATTAGATCATCGGACAGCACTTGAGCAAAAAACAGCTGTGGTTAGAAGAGTGGAACACCAACAAACAAACAGGCGATTGGCATCAGCTTCAGGATGTCTGATAAAAGAAATGTACCCTTTTCTTGGGAATAGATTTAGCCGTAAATAACTCATGGCTAGAGGGGACCTAAAACACGCCTTCTCTGCATTGTTATTCAGCGCCAGCATATATAATAGTTACTTTAATTTTTTTCAGAAAAAGAGCGTGAGCGAGCGAAGGATCGGTTCATCCGAGCCACACTGAAGCTCCACCAGCAGCACAACGAGTACGTGCTGGCGGTGAAAGCGGCGCAGATCCATCACCAGCTCCACTACACTCAGAGCCAGCCGGCGCTGCTCACAGCCCTGCAGTCGCTGCACCAGGAGATGCTCCACGTCCTGTGAGGAAAACAGCACTACACCGAGAACTCCGGGGAACGCTGCTGTTACATCTAGAATGAGTTAAATACCTTCTGAGCGGCGTCTGATAAAAATAACCTCACTCTCCGCTCTGGTCACTCTGCTCTGGATCTTATCTGCGTGTTTGGATGTTCTATGAGAAGGGTTCACATTCAGTAAGCATGAACTAATCATGAAGTGCGTAAGATTTAAAAGTTATCCAGGTATCTACAGTATTGTTTGAGGACATACTGGGTTACTGCTAGTTTACCTTCATTAGCAGTGTCTTAATGGTGTTCAAAGCACAGTCGATGTAGACTTGATGTTCTCTCCAGAACAGGAAGTCAAATTGAAAATTCCATCAACGTTTGAGAGCTTCATTTTAGATTTAAGAAGTAGTCTTTTTTTTTGGACCAGTTCATCCTGAAGGAAGTTCTTCTATTTATATATTTCTACTGAGTCCGGGTGGATTTAGACCGCTTCTAAGAACTTTCTGTTTCAATTAGATTCTAAATCTATTTGCGGTTTTATTTGGAAACATCTCGCCATGTTTTTCGGGAGGTATTGATCGATTTAATTATTTTAGGCATGCTGAAAGGGAGCTTTTTATGTGCAAGGAGAATATGTACAAGCTTTGGGGTCATGAACTGGATTACTCTGGATGATGCAAATTTTTTTCTTTTTTTCCTCATTTTGCTTATTTCATGTTGCCTTTTTATTACCTGCTCCCGTTTCAAGGGGGCGGGGACTTTTGGATGAGAGATAGTTCATAACTCCGCCTGATATCCGAGATGCTCAGCTATAAACATAAAAACACAACCATGGCAGCAGCTCTTTAAACTAGAATGATGTGTGTCTCGATGTGTGCTCACAGAAATCACTTTTTCATTTATTGCAGTTTTTGTCAGAGGTGTCATCTTTCAGCAGGGCCAGCATCTAAGACAGCAGGTACTCCAGAGACACTTGCGTTCAGCTCCACAGAGGTGAAGGAGGAGGGTTCTCTGCTCAGCAGAGAACAGCATTACCCAGGGTTTTTGAAGTTGTTTGATGGTTCGGAAGTCAAGCAATTAAATTTGCCCAAAACCATTGAAGCTTTTACTGAAACGTCGGCTCCAGTTTATATCTGTGTCCACTTGCTCACTCCAGATTTGACGCAAGTGCTCTAAAGCAGGGGTGTCCAACGTCGGTCCTGGAGAGCCGGAGCCCTGCACATTTTTGGTTCAACCATCATGAAACACACCTGTGGCACTAATTATGGTCCTCTGATTGGCTGAAGTAGAGTAGTATGCATACTACAGCAGGGTTGCAACTAAAATGTGCAGGGCTCCGGCTCTCCAGGACCGACGTTAGACACCCCTGCTCTAAAGGATAGCTGAAGGATAACTTTATCTAGGTGTTGGAGACTAGTGTGGGAAATATGTTAACCAGTCTCTTAAGTGCTTAAAAAGGTACTCAATGTTTCCAAATTTCGAAGATGAGGCAAATGTCGTCCATCGCCGCTGTACACATCTGTTTGGGTTCATCTTGATTCCATCTGAAGTTTACGCATTGTTACATTAACCCCTTTGAAGATGTTCAATGGTTTGACAATCCAGCTGTTTACTTTTTGAACAGCCAACTGAGAATCTCCTCATTGACATTGGGTCAATTTTATAGCTGTTTTCACTTCTTTTTAGTGCGTGATGTTCATCTTGATTGCATCTTAAGTTTACGCATTGGTACGTTAACATTTTTGACAATGTTTTATGGTGTGGAAGTCCAGGAATTTACTTTTTTAACAGCCAACTAAATAAAATCTTAATTTATGTAGGGTCCTTTTTTTGCTGTAGTGTGCAGTGTTCCGTTTGAGCACACACAAGCTTTCCCCATTCTTGATCTTGGATTTTAAGTGTTAAGGGGGCCGAGTGAAGCCTAACGTCTATCTGAGTTACTGGTTACATCGACACTGACTCACTGCTAGAAAATCTTCTGAAAGTTTCCTTTTTTATTTTTTTGCGTGTCACTTTTGTTCAGTTCATGACCCCTTTAATGTGTAGCCAGCCATAAAAACATGCAGCAGGCCATTTTGGGAGATAGCTGTTCTCACAGGTTTGTACCTTATTTAAAAAGGAGGAAGTGACAAACTTCTGCTTTTGTCAAAGGCAGATATCTCACGCTTCTCACTTCTCATGTGTGTGAAGAGTTGTTTCTGACGCGGTTACGGTCCGTGAAAGCAGAAGCTGTGCACCATCTGAGCGCACGGCTGATGGGTCGTCTTCTTCTCCTCAGGAAGGAGATCGTGCAGGAGTATCTAGACCTGTCGAGCATGCTTCAGGAGGAGGTGGTCAGCATTCACACTGAAATGGCCAGTGCCCTGAAGGCCATTCAGCCCCACAACGAGTACGAGAACTTCATTCAGCAGAACAGGTACCTGAGCAGCCTCCTCCCAACATAAACTCGTAATGGCAGACTGGTGTAAAGGAGATGCACGGCTGCATTGAAAAAGAGAGAAAGAGACAAATGCTTTTATTACATAATAAAAAATATTGTTCGATGAGAGAGAGTGAGAGAGGACAAAGAAAGAGAAGTGAGAGTGAGGACAGAGAAAAAAGAAAAGGGAGAGAAAAGAGAAAGTGAGGGGAAAGTGGAGAGAAGAGACAGGGGAAAGAGAGAGGGAGAGGAGAAAGAAGAAACAGCAGAGAAGGAGAAAGAAAGATGAGAGTGAGAAGAGAGAAAAAAGAAAGTGGA
Source organism: Danionella dracula (assembly GCA_900490495.1). Classification (NCBI taxonomy): domain Eukaryota; kingdom Metazoa; phylum Chordata; class Actinopteri; order Cypriniformes; family Danionidae; genus Danionella; species Danionella dracula. The sequence goes on along the minus strand of UELW01000333.1, from coordinate 85,507 downwards.
GAGAAGAGACAGGGGAAAGAGAGAGGGAGAGGTGAAAGAAAGAGGAAGGGGGAGAGAGATGAGAAAAAGAGAATGATTGGAGAAAAGAGAGAAGGTGAGGGGAGAGAAGAAACAGCAGAGAATGAGAAAGAAAGAGATGAGAGTGAGAAGAGAGAAAAAAGAAAGGGAGAGAAAGTGATGGGAAAGTGGAGAGAAGAGACAAGGGAAAGAGAGAAGGAGAGGAGAGAGATGAGAAAAAGACAATGATTGGAGAAAAGAAAGAGAGGGAGAGGGGAGAGAAGAAACAGCAGAGAAGGAGGAGAAAGAAAGAGATGAGAGTGAGAAGAGAGAAAATGAGGGGAAAGTGGAGAGAAGAGACAGGGGAAAGAGAGGGAGAGGAGAAAGAAAGAGGAAGGGGGGAGAGAGATGAGAAAAAGAGAATGATTGGAGAAAGAGAGAAGGTGAGGGGAAAGAAGAAACAGCAGAGAAGGAGAAAGAAAGATGAGAGTGAGAAGAGAGAAAAAAGAAAGTGGAGAGAAGAGACGGGAAAGAGAGAGGGAGAGAAGAAAGAAAGAGGAAGGGGGGAGAGATGAGAAAAAGAGAATGATTGGAGAAAAGAGAGAAGGTGAGGGGAAAGAAGAAACAGCAATGAAGGAGAAAGAAAGATGAGAGTGAGAAGAGAGAAAAAAGAAAGTGGAGAGAAGAGACAGGGGAAAGAGAGAGGGAGAGGAGAAAGAAAGAGGAAGGGGGGGAGAGATGAGAAAAAGAGAATGATTGGAGAAAAGAGAGAAGGTGAGGGGAGAGAAGAAACAGCAGAGAATGAGAAAGAAAGAGATGAGAGTGAGAAGAGAGAAAAAAGAAAGGGAGAGAAAGTGAGGGGAAAGTGGAGAGAAGAGACAGGGGAAAGAGAGAAGGAGAGGAGAGAGATGAGAAAAAGACAATGATTGGAGAAAAGAAAGAGAGGGAGAGGGGAGAGAAGAAACAGCAGAGAAGGAGGAGAAAGAAAGAGAAAGTGAGGGGAAAGTGGAGAGAAGAGACAGGGGAAAGAGGGAGAGGAGAAAGATGAGAAAAAGAATGATTGGAGAAAAGAAAGAGAAGGTGAGGGGAGAGAAGAAACAGCAGAGAAGGAGGAGAAAGAAAGAGAGATGAGATTGAGGAGAGCGTAGAAGAGGGAGAGGAGAGAGATGAGAAAAAGGGGTCACTGGAGAAAGGTGTGAGAAGAAAGAAAGGAGATGAGAAATAAAGGGTGAGAGGAGAGAGGAAAGAAAGAGAAGGGAGAGAGGAGAAAGAGAAGGTGAGGGGAAAGGAGAGACGAGAAAGAGAGGGAGAGAAGAGAAGTAAAAAGTGAGAAGGAGATAGAAGAAAGAAAGGAAATGACAGTGCACGCAACTCAAACGCTGAGAGACGAATGCATTTATTACATAATAAATGAAGTTCCTTTTATTGCTTGTGCAGCGCACAAAGGCCACACCCAAACGTCTGCATTATGCAAATGAAAAAAAAAGTCTGAGTCATTTATTGTGAATCAAAAAGTAAGAAAGACTCTCTGCAGTAAATACATGTGTGTCTGTTCACGTGTGCCTTCAGGTCGAGGGGCGAGGTGCCGGCGAGCGTGGAGTTCGACAGCAGCCTGCTCGAGGACGCTGAGGCTCTGAAAGCTGAGGAGCTGCAGCTCAATGAGCTCACCGTCGAGGGCATCCAGCACCGGTCCATCCCTACTTCTTCTTCTTCTCCTGGTTCTTTCACTGCTTTTTCTTCTTCTTCTTCTCCTGCTTCTTCAGCTCCTGCCTTTTCTTCTCCTGCCTCTTTTTCTCCTTCTTCTTCTTCTCCTCCTTCTTCTTCTCCTCCTTCTTCTTCTTCTCCTGCTTATTATTCTCCTCCTCCTCCTCCTTCTTCTTCTTCTACTCCTTCTCTGCTCCTTCTCCTCCTTCTTCTCCTTCTTCTTCTCCTCCTCCTTCTTCTTCTCCTCCTTCTTCTTCTTCTCCTGCCTTTTCTTCTCCTGCCTCTTTTTCTCCTTCTTCTTCTTCTCCTCCTTCTTCTTCTTCTCCTCCTTATTCTTCTCCTCCTCCTTCTTCTTCTTCTCTGCTCCTTCTCCTTCTTCTTTTTCTCCTTCTTCTTCTCCTCCTTCTTCTTCTTCTTCTCCTTCTTCTCCTCCTTCTTCATCTCCTGCCTTTTCTTCTCCTGCCTCTTTTTCTCCTTCTTCTTCTTCTCCTGCTTCTTCTCTGCTCCTCCTTCTTCTTCTTCTCCTGCTTCTTCAGCTCCTGCCTCTTCTTCTCCTGCCTCTTTTTCTCCTTCTTCTTCTCCTGCTTCTCATTCTGCTTCTTCTCTGCTCCTTCTCCTTCTTTTTCTTCTTCTTTTTCTCCTGCTTCTTCTTCTCCTGCTTCTTCTCTGCTCCTTCTCCTGCTTCTTCTTCTCCCTCTTCTTCTTCTCCTGCCTCTTCTTCTCATTCTTCTTCTTCTTCTTCTCATTCATCTTCTTCTCCTCCTGCTTCTTCTTCTTCTCCTCCTTCTTCTTCTTCTTCTTCTCCTGCTTCTGTTTCTGATTCTCCTCCTTCACCCGCTTCTCTTTTCATTCCAAACTGAAAGCGTGTCAGAGGAGAAGCAGTGGAAGTTTGACCTTCAGGAGCTGGTTATTGTTTCTGAAACAGAAGCGGTTACTTTAGATCCGCTCTGGATTTTTTGAAAGAGAAACATCAGTTTCTGTTGTTTGTTTCTGAAAATATACAAGTTCAAACAAGAGTTGTTATTATGTAGTAAATGCATTTGTTTCTCAACATTTGAGCTGTGAGCACTGTTAACTCGTCCCCCCTCTCTATCTTTTTCTGTTCATTTTCTCTCTTTCTTCTCTCACTCTTTTTCCTCTGTCTATCTCTTTACCTATCTTTTCTCTTTTTCACCTCTCTCTCCTCTACCTCTGTCTACTCTTTCTCTGCTCTGTTCTTCTTTTTCTCATTCTTCTTCTTCTCTCCCTCTCGCTGACTCTCTCTGTCTCTCTTATCTCTTTTTCTCCTCTCTCTCTCTCTCTCTCCTCTCCCTCTTTCCCTCTCTGACTCTCTCTACATATTTTTTCCCTCTCACTATCTTTCTCTTTCTCCTATCTATCCTCTCCTCTCTGACTCTCTTGTCTCTGTCTTCTATCTCCCTATCTTCTATCTTTTTTCCCATCTCTCTCTTTTCACTGTCTATACCTCTCTTTTTCCTATCTCTTCCTTCTCCCTTCTCTCTACTTTCTCCTCTCTCTCACTCTCTCTTTCTCTCTCTCTCTTCCCCAAGGCTCACGGCTGTAGAGGAAGAGCTCCTGGCTCTGGCAGGTACTCTGAGTTCCCAGCAGGCCACGGTGAACCAGCTGGAGCTGGATCTGCAGAGCGAGGAGGGTTCTGTACACACCGGCCAGAGGTTAAGTCTAAACTAAACCTCCACTTCTGCAGCGGTTAACGTTGTACATTTTTATATATAGAAACACAACTCGATGTGAAAGTGTGCATAAAAGTAAGAAACCTTTGGTGCTTGTGGACTGCGGCTATTTTGAGGCATTGGTAACATCTAGTGGTTGCTTCTGAGCAGATGGAAGTAAAACTGCAGGACAGAAATGAGTTTGAGACCCTTCTTTTAAATGCTCTTTTAACTGATTATATATCAAACTATTCGTTATTGAATCCTGGTGAGCTATTCATATCAATAAAATAAATTGTAGGGCTGTGCAGAGTTTTGATAATGACAAAAAAATGTTGTACAAACGTGGATTTAAATAGATGCAGAAAGATTCATCTAGAATTTTTGTTGTGTTGAAATTCACTTTAATTACATTTAAACTAAAACACTTAGTAAACAATCTGAATGTATTTTGACTCCAAAAGCCTTCATTTCTTTTTTCGGTATGCTAATGTTAACGTTGAGACATTAATAAAGTGAATATTATCAAATGTGTAATCCAAAATAAGGCTAATATCTCTGCTGGATCTGCTCTTCTTGATTTATTCAACTCAAGTCTGTCATTGATGACATTGCTGCTTTAAATTTCAAGAAAAAGCAGGTAGACTGGAATCACCTGGGAAAAACTAAAAAGTACAAAGTATGAAAAGAAAGTGCAGAAAATATGAGAGAAAATGGAGAAAAACTATTTCCAAACACAAAAAAAAACTAATGCTAAGTTTGTCATTGATTTCATTACCCTTATGAAAGTCAAGAAGAAAGCAGGCTGACAGAAAGCACATTGGAGAAACTCAACAAAAGTACAAAGTATAAAAAGAATGTTCAGAAAAAATGAGAGAAAATGGAGAAAAGTTAAACTTGTTGTGTACTACAGTTTCTACAAAGAGTGCTACTAGTTGTAAATTCTTCTAAAATATCATCAATAACATGTTTAACAATGTACAAACTCTTTTTATAACAATATAGATTAATTAAACAAAGGAAATATTTATCAAAATGTGTAATTTTTTCCATGATCAAAGTTTAATTAAACAATTGTGACAAAATTTCCCATAAAACAAATCTAAATAGAGAAAACTGAGCTCCACAGGAGAGGATTAAACCAGGTTCAAGACTCAGGAACATGATCACTTTTTTCCTCAGGGTCTACCAGTTCAGCAAGCGGAACGCTCTGGAGGACAGCAGGCAGCAGGTGATTCTCTCTATGGTGGCTCGAGCTCGTCTGGAGGCCCAGCGCAGGCTTCTGTCGGATAATCTGCAGTCTCTGGGCTGTAGAGAGGTGCCGTTCATAGCCGTGGAGGACGACTGGATGTTTGTCAACTCTGGCAACAGTGAAGTGAGTCGAGAGTAGGAATTAAATCAGCATTCAAATGATTGATTTTAATAAAAGGACTGGCAATTTAAGTTTGAGCTTTTAAAAGCTTAGAGTTTTAAAGGGAATCTAATGAGCGAGTGACTCGGAAGAATCCATTCAAGCTCAGTTCAAAGTTAACATTTTATTTGTTATTTTAGTTGAGGTATTCTGTACATGACTAATGCTATATATGTAATAATAATAATAAAAAGAATAATATATGATTAATTTATGAGCTTAATTACAAGGTTGATTGTTCAAATTAAATAAGAAATGAGAGAAAAAATGAAATAGAGACGAAACAAAGAAAGACTTGACAAAAAATTAAACAGAAAGAATGAAAAATGACAGAGAGAAAGGTAAAGAATCACTGAAAAAGTACAGAAGAGACAGAAAGATAGAGAAAAATGAAAGGGAGTGATAGACAGTGCGAGAAAGGGGTAAAAGTAAGAATACAAATAATGAGAGCGAGAGAGAGGAAGAGAAAGAATGAAAAAAATTGAAGGAAAAAAGAATAGAAGAAAAAATTTAAGGGAGCAATAGAGAACGGAAGCAAAAAATAATTACAAATAATGTGTGTGTGTGTGGAGAAATATATTTGAATAAAACATGTTAATCACCAGCTGTCTTTGGAGCGGGGTGAACTCGTACTGATAACACTGACTGTGTCTTTGGAGATTCAAAGCTTTAGTATTTATTTTTCTCATGCAGGAGCAGGACAAAGAGCACAAACCGCTGAACTTCGATGTGATCATGGGGCATCTCAGCAGGCTTTTCAAGCCCAAGTACACGGTCAGTGGAGTAAAGCTTTAAAGCTCCAGTGTAGCTACAGGGTAAATACAGTGTTACTACTGATAACACACTCTATTTTATATTATAGTCTTCATCCTTTTATTTACAGGGTGATTACACTGTGCCTACAGATAACAAGCTCTACTTTAGATTATAGCCCTCACCCAATGTAGCTACAGGGTAACTGTGGTGTAACTGCAGATAACAGACTCTATTTTAGATTATAGCCCTCATCCAGTGTAGCTACAGGGTAACTGTGGTGTAACTGCAGATAACAGACTCTATCTTAGATTATAGCCCTCATCCAGTGTAGCTACAGGGTAATTACAGTGTAACTACAGATAACAGACTCTAGTTTAGATTTTAACCTTCATCCAGTGTAGCTACAGGGTAACTGTGGTGTAACTGCAGATAACAGACTCTATCTTAGATTATAGCCCTCATCCAGTGTAGCTACAGGGTAATTACAGTGTAACTGCAGATAACAGACTCTAGTTTAGATTTTAACCTTCATCCAGTGTAGCTACAGGGTAACTGTGGTGTAACTGCAGATAACAGACTCTATTTTAGATTTTAACCTTCATCCAGTGTAGCTACAGGGTAACTGTGGTGTAACTGCAGATAACAGACTCTATTTTAGATTATAGCCCTCATCCAGTGTAGCTACAGGGTAATTACAGTGTAACTACAGATAACAGACTCTAGTTTAGATTATAGCCCTCATCCAGTGTAGCTACAGGGTAATTACAGTGTAACTGCAGATAACAGACTCTATTTTAGATTTTAACCTTCATCCAGTGTAGCTACAGGGTAACTGTGGTGTAACTGCAGATAACAGACTCTATCTTAGATTATAGCCCTCATCCAGTGTAGCTACAGGGTAATTACAGTGTAACTACAGATAACAGACTCTAGTTTAGATTTTAACCTTCATCCAGTGTAGCTACAGGGTAACTGTGGTGTAACTGCAGATAACAGACTCTATCTTAGATTATAGCCCTCATCCAGTGTAGCTACAGGGTAACTGTGGTGTAACTGCAGATAACAGACTCTATTTTAGATTATAGCCCTCATCCAGTGTAGCTACAGGGTAACTGTGGTGTAACTGCAGATAACAGACTCTATTTTAGATTATAGCCCTCATCCAGTGTAGCTACAGGGTAACTGTGGTGTAACTGCAGATAACAGACTCTATCTTAGATTATAGCCCTCATCCAGTGTAGCTACAGGGTAATTACAGTGTAACTACAGATAACAGACTCTAGTTTAGATTTTAACCTTCATCCAGTGTAGCTACAGGGTAACTGTGGTGTAACTGCAGATAACAGACTCTATCTTAGATTATAGCCCTCATCCAGTGTAGCTACAGGGTAATTACAGTGTAACTGCAGATAACAGACTCTAGTTTAGATTTTAACCTTCATCCAGTGTAGCTACAGGGTAACTGTGATGTAACTGCAGATAACAGACTCTATCTTAGATTATAGCCCTCATCCAGTGTACCTACAGGGTAACTGTGGTGTAACTGCAGATAACAGACTCTATTTTAGATTATAGCCCTCATCCAGTGTAGCTACAGGGTAACTGTGGTGTAACTGCAGATAACAGACTCTATTTTAGATTATAGCCCTCATCCAGTGTAGCTACAGGGTAACTCTGGTGTAACTGCAGGTAATATACTCTACTTTAGATTATAGCCCCAATCCAGTGTAGCTACAGGGTATTTACAGTGTAACTACAGATAACAGACTCTATCTTAGATTATAGCCCTCATCCAGTGTAGCTACAGGGTAACTGTGGTGTAACTGCAGATAACAGACTCTATTTTAGATTATAGCCCTCATCCAGTGTAGCTACAGGGTAACTGTGGTGTAACTGCAGATAACAGACTCTATTTTAGATTATAGCCCTCATCCAGTGTAGCTACAGGGTAACTGTGGTGTAACTGCAGGTAATATACTCTACTTTAGATTATAGCCCCCATCCAGTGTAGCTACAGGGTATTTACAGTGTAACTACAGATAACAGACTCTATCTTAGATTATAGCCCTCATCCAGTGTAGCTACAGGGTATTTACAGTGTAACTACAGATAACAGACTCTATCTTAGATTATAGCCCTCATCCAGTGTAGCTACAGGGTAACTGTGGTGTAACTGCAGATAACAGACTCTATTTTAGATTATAGCCCTCATCCAGTGTAGCTACAGGGTAACTGTGGTGTAACTGCAGGTAATATACTCTACTTTAGATTATAGCCCCCATCCAGTGTAGCTACAGGGTATTTACAGTGTAACTACAGATAACAGACTCTATCTTAGATTATAGCCCTCATCCAGTGTAGCTACAGGGTAACTGTGGTGTAACTGCAGATAACAGACTCTATTTTAAATTATAGCCCTCATCCAGTGTAGCTACAGGGTAATTACAGTGTAACTACAGATAACAGACTCTAGTTTAGATTTTAACCTTCATCCAGTGTAGCTACAGGGTAACTGTGGTGTAACTGCAGATAACAGACTCTATTTTAGATTATAGCCCTCATCCAGTGTAGCTACAGGGTAACTGTGGTGTAACTGCAGGTAATATACTCTACTTTAGATTATAGCCCCCATCCAGTGTAGCTACAGGGTAACTGTGGTGTAACTGCAGGTAATATACTCTACTTTAGATTATAGCCCCCATCCAGTGTAGCTACAGGGTATTTACAGTGTAACTGCAGATAACAGACTCTATTTTAGATTATAGCCCTCATCCAGTGTAGCTACAGGGTAATTACAGTGTAACTACAGATAACAGACTCTAGTTTAGATTTTAACCTTCATCCAGTGTACCTACAGGGTAACTGTGGTGTAACGGCAGATAACAGACTCTATTTTAGATTATAGCCCTCATCCAGTGTAGCTACAGGGTAACTGTGGTGTAACTGCAGATAACAGACTCTATTTTAGATTATAGCCCTCATCCAGTGTACCTACAGGGTAACTGTGGTGTAACTGCAGATAACAGACTCTATTTTAGGTTATAGCCCTCATCCAGTGTAGCTACAGGGTAACTGTGGTGTAACTGCAGGTAATATACTCTACTTTAGATTATAGCCCTCATCCAGTGTAGCTACAGGGTATTTACAGTGTAACTACAGATAACAGACTCTATCTTAGATTATAGCCCTCATCCAGTGTAGCTACAGGGTAACTGTGGTGTAACTGCAGATAACAGACTCTATCTTAGATTATAGCCCTCATCCAGTGTAGCTACAGGGTATTTACAGTGTAACTACAGATAACAGACTCTATCTTAGATTATAGCCCTCATCCAGTGTAGCTACAGGGTAACTGTGGTGTAACTGCAGATAACAGACTCTATCTTAGATTATAGCCCTCATCCAGTGTAGCTACAGGGTAACTGTGGTGTAACTGCAGATAACAGACTCTATCTTAGATTATAGCCCTCATCCAGTGTAGCTACAGGGTAACTGTGGTGTAACTGCAGATAACAGACTCTATTTTAGATTATAGCCCTCATCCAGTGTAGCTACAGGGTAACTGTGGTGTAACTGCAGATAACAGACTCTATTTTAGGTTATAGCCCTCATCCAGTGTAGCTACAGGGTAACTGTGGTGTAACTGCAGGTAATATACTCTACTTTAGATTATAGCCGTCATCCTTTAGATACAGGGTGATTACACTGTGCCTGCAGATGACAAGCTCTACTTTAGATTATAGCCCTCATCCAGAGTACCAGAAAAACATTTAAATAACTACACAAAAATGTTGCAAGTTGTTATCATAATGAAAACTAAAGAGAAGCACACTGTTATTAGCAATAATTACCAAATTATTTCCCAACACATGTGAGATGTTACCAGATCACATCAAATTTGCAGTAATTGTTACCTTAAAAACCCGGTTTAAGTGCCAGTAACATCTCTATAAAAGTGGTTTTAACAACAATTGTAATGAAAATATATTTCAATCTAATCTGGAATTTGAGTGAACCCGCACTGAACCAAGTCACGCTTAGAGTTTCTTCGTTCCTCTCCCGTCTCTGTCGCCTGTTTCTGTAAAGTAGTGCGTTGTACCCCCTCAGCAGGTTCCTCCACTCGCGATGCCTGTAGCAGAGCATCTAAAGCCCTTGGCACAGCAGGGCTGGTACCACGGAGCCATCCCTCGGCTGGAGGTGCAGGAGCTGCTGAAGAACGATGGAGATTTCCTGGTTCGGGAGAGTCAGGGCAAGCAGGAGTATGTGCTGTCTGTGCACTGGGGCGGGCAGTGCAGGCACTTCCTCGTGCAGAGCGCAGACGTGAGTCTACTCTTTCACTCCACTGTGTGATGAATGAGGCTGTGAATGGTGATGGCTGGCGGTTGTGTGTTTGTGGTCCTCCTCGGAGTGTTTCTGCAGTCAGAGAGGGTGGAATGGAGGCCACTGTTCCATCAGTTCCACATATTTAGATACTTTTCTCGACTTCTGTGACATTTACTGATTGTTGCATTTTTTTTTTTTCATTTTTTTGCGTTCATTCTTGACTCTGTTTTATTAATTTATTACTATTAAATTAATTTTGTTTATTTTTAGCTATTGTTTTTTTAATACAATGTATCTTTTTATACAAGTTTCTTTTCATTCATTTTATTTTATTTGCTTTAAATGTGTTAATTTTTACTGTTATTTCCCTTTTCACTTGTAGTTTACTTAAATTATTTAGTTTAAACTGCATAACTGTATTCTTTTTTATGTTTTAATTTTCTTTTAACAAAATGTTTTGGTGAGTAAATTTTTGCTTGTTGTTTGCAGCTTATCAAAATTATTTGTTTTTTCCTGTTCACATTTTTTATGGTTGTTTTTATGGTTGTTTTATTTTTATACACACATTTAAATGCATTTAGTATTTTTTTTATCAGTGTGTATATATATATATATATATATATATATATATATATATATATATATATATATATATATCTCTACATATATATATATATATATATTTTTTTTTTTTTTTTTTTTTTTTGTGAATGTATGTTTTTTATGTCAATTATTTTTAATTTAGTATTTAGTTTTTTTATTAAATATTGTTGGATTGGTAGTTTCTATTTAAATAGGATTCAGTTTGTGCATGTTTTTATTTTTATTGTTAAATTACATTTTATTAATTTTAAATGCATTAAATTAATTAATTTTTCTTTTCAATTATCTGTAGTTTACTTAAATGATTGTCATAATATTCAAATCTAATTCATCAAATTACTTTTTTCCCTTTTGTGGTGTTTTAGTTTAAATTAAATGTTTTTAAATTAATTCTGTAGATTTGTTTTTCTTTGTACTTGTTTATTTCAGCACAGACAATGCATGAAGTAAATGAAATGCCTTCAAACCTATTAGTCTAAATGATTGGTCTTTTATTTAGAAGAGATCATATTTATATTGGCCAGTAAGTGGGGAGTAGAGGATGTTAAATTAGACTAGGAATAACACTCTATTACAAAGTTAAGGAACAGTCTGTCCTATTCTCGTAGTTTAGCTTATATGTCATCGACAAATAGACTGGTTTCAAAAGGTGGTCGTTTTTAATATAGTTCTTTCTATTTTACAAAGGTATTGTGTGTGTGTGCGTGCGTGTGTTTTTGTGCAGGGCGTGTATCGATTGGACGGGGAGGGTTTCTCTTCGGTTCCGCTGCTGATCAATCATCTCCTCCGCTCTCATCAACCCGTCACAAAGAGGGCCGACTTCATTCTAAAGAGAGCCATCTTGAAGGTCCATCGCTCTTCAAACAGCGTTATGATGCATCACGATCTTTCCTTGTTCTTGCTGTTCCTATTATTATGTTCATACTACATTCAATCGACGTTAAGTTGAAATTTGTGAGGATGCACGCTGATTCCCATTGCAATGGCTCCCTCTTCTGTCCACTCAAGTCCTCTCTATTATCTAACCCAATCTGTTATTGTTGCTGGGTTTATTATTATTATGCTGATCGATTTACACTGTACTGTGATTTTTCTGTTGTACTTGTAGTGGTGGTAGTAGTAGTATAAAAGTGGTAGATGTTGGTGGTAGTAGTACTAGTAATAACACTATCAGTACCCAAATAATTAGCATGACGTTTTAGTATAAGTAGGACTTTTCATAATAGCCGTAATTATTAGTACCAATGCAGACAGTTGTAGAAGTGTGAGTAGTACTTGTAGTAAGACTAGTAGTAGTTGTAGTAGTATGAGTGGTAGTTTTAGTGGAACTAATTAACTGTGAAGGTGGTAGAGATAGTAGTGGTACTATTAGAATCCATGTAGATAGTTGTAGAAGTGTGAGTAGTACTTGTAGTAAGACTAGTAGTAGTTGTAGTAGTATGAGTGGTAGTTTTAGTGGAACTAATTAACTGTGAAGGTGGTAGAGATAGTAGTGGTACTATTAGAATCCATGTAGATAGTTGTAGAAGTGTGAGTAGTACTTGCAGTAGTGCGACTAGTGGTAGTTGTAGTGTGAGTGGTAGTTTTGATGGAACTAATTAGTGGTGGTGCTAGTAGTACTAATAGTACTACTATACATTCAGAAATCGTAGTAGTATTTGTAGTAGTAACACTTATAGTTGTAGTTGTAGTCTGAGTGGTTGATTTGATGGAACTGGTGGTCGCAGGCGGCTACAGAGCGGGGGGCACATTGAGGATTAAACCGTTGCACCTTCTTGTTTTAGGATAAGTGGGTGTTGGAGCATGATGATGTCATCCTTGGACAGAGCATTGGTTCTGTATGTAATTAGTTGTATTTTTTCAAATAAGCGTCTTAAGGTTTTATGATGCTTGTAAAAAAAGTGGTATATTGTTGTTTTTTCGTTCAACAGGGAAACTTCGGAGAGGTTTTCAGTGGACGTCTGCGCTCAGACAACTCTCTCGTGGCTGTGAAAGCCTGCAGAGAGAGTCTGCCAGCGGAGCACAAGAACAAGTTCCTCATGGAGGCCAGGTGCCACCACCTTTAATTAGGGATTTATTTGTGTAAACTCTGAGTCAAACATGGGAGTGTTTAACTCAGCATTGCTTTGCTTCTGCTCCAGGATCTTGAAACAGTACGACCATCCCAACATAGTCAAGCTAATCGGCGTCTGTACTCAGAAGCAGCCGATATACATCATCATGGAGCTGGTGCAAGGTACGTAGCTCCAGAGGTTTCAATACAATCAGGTTTAATTAAGTTTACACCGTCCCAATTAAACAAACGTGGTTAGCTACATCTTCTCTAAATAAGCAAGCACAAAAAAATGTGATATTCATTCAATAAGACATTTCTTTTTGTGTATTTCAACTAGAATGTCCATTAAAGAGAAGTCCATTCTTCCTCGTTCTTGCTTTTTGTCCTGCAGGTGGCGACTTTCTGAGCTTTCTACGCTCAGAGGGGCACAACCTGAAGAGCAGGATGCTGATCCGCATGGCAGGGAACGTGGCGTCAGGCATGGCCTACCTGGAGAGCAAGAAGTGCATTCACCGGTGAGAGATTCTGTCATGTAGGACACAAAAACACGTTGAGCTTGTCCCCATGTCAGGAGCTTCGGTCGATCAGAGACGAGGTCGGATGTACTAACAGATGAAAGAACAAGAGTTTGCAGATTACAAATCGATCATGTTTCGGTTTCCTGAGAACGGGATCATGGGTCTGCACAGATTCATCAGATATTTAATATGCCATTATTAGGGCTGTCCTCTTTTGGTTGATTTTAGACCATTTTAGGCCATTTTCATTAGTCGGATAGTCTAGAGCAAAAATCCACAGGAAATTACGCAATCACAACGAGCTCGTTAACCCAGAGGACGAGGCAAATGCACCTGTCATCACGTCAAAAAGAAAAGTTTTGAAAAGTTAAAAGATGCCCCAAAAAAGGTCGTCAGCAAGCTGTACATTAACGTTAAGTACTAAAGCACTAAGGATAAAGCATTAAGTGAAACAAAACAGATATTGAAACTTTATTAAATAATAACTCATAGACTTCAAATATCAATGGGTTTCGGTTCAAAGATGTAAAATACAAAGCAATAAACGCATTTCTCAAAGAATTCCTCTTTCATTCATTCATCTATTCCCTCATCCACAAATCCTTCATCGTTGTCTGAATAAAACAGTTCAGCATGAAGCACACCTGATTCCCTCTCGCTGTTCTCAGGCTCGTTACGGTTGCTGTCACCGGTACTTCACGGTTCAGAGACCATTTCTGAGATTTGTGAAAGGTCGAACAACACTTGACTGATATCATCATATATGTGTGTCTCTTTGCAAGTGATATTTAAAGATAAAGTTAGCTGTTTCGCTTTGTGTTGAGGTGCTGTATTTGTTAATCCGCACGTGTCGAAGTATGTCATGTATTCCTCCGCAAGGCGCCCGCAGTGATACCACGACGATCCATTCAGCTGTTTGGCTTCGTAGCGCACCAAAGTCGTAAATAAACATTCAGATTTTTCATTTTCAGGCGTCCTCAGTGATACCACGACGATCCATTCAGCTGTGTTGCCTCGTTGCACACCAAAGTCATTATAAAACATTCTGGTTTTTCATTTTCAGCCACCAGCATTCATACATAAGAAGCACTTTATTATAAAATACTCTTACGCTTTTTGAGAAAATGAAAGGACATTAAATGCCCACTATAGTGCGGAAGAATATATACTATTAGCCGACTGGCTGTTAGCTTTAATGAACGACTAAGAGTCGACCAGGAAAATCTTCGCTTGAGGGCAGCCCTGGTCATTAAAGTACCCGATATGCATCTTATTAACATTTGTGAGAAAACAGACCTGGAGAACACCCTCCCAAATTTGATAAAACATTTAAACACAATACATAAAGACTCTTATTCCAACTGGAAACCTTCTTTTGAGTACCAAGCCACCCCCCCCCCCTTCTCTCTCTCTCTGCAGGGATCTAGCTGCTCGTAACTGTCTGGTTGCGGAAGGCAGTGTGGTGAAGATCAGTGACTTCGGGATGTCCCGTGAGGAGCGGGACGGCGTGTATTCCTCTACGGGGGGATTGAAACAGATCCCGGTCAAGTGGACGGCGCCGGAAGCCCTTAACTACGGTGACTGCTTCAAAACACCCCACATGTTAACAGTTGTCTCTAAACCAATAAAAGTCTGTTGTTTGATTAAATTAGTTGCATGTTTATTAGTTAATTTTACATTTCTTATGAACGTTGGCAGCAGCTGCAGTAGTAGTAATGGTTGTAGTAATAATAATTCATGCTTTTCTACACACTCGAGGCTCTTTACATCTAGTGGTAGTGATAATAGTATTAATACAAGTTCCACTTTTTGTGGTAGTGCGTGTAGTAGTAGTAATATGGATTATAAGTAGTAATTGTTAAACTACTACTTGTAGTTGATCTGTAAGTGGTAAATAGTAGTATGCATGTAAATAGTGGTAGTACTTGAAGCAGTAGTGGTAGCAGTAAGACTTGTATTTGTAAAACACTACTGGTAGTTGTTGTAGTATGAATAGTGATAGTGTTGGTGCATGGTGGTGGAAGTGGTACTAGTGATAACACTAGCAGTATCTGTATACTTGGTAGTAGACGTGTTTTATTAATTTTAAATAGTAAGTTTAGTAGTAGAAGTAAGAATTGTTGTCATGCAACACCAGTAGTGGGTGTAGTAGTAGTAGTAGTGGTGGTGGTGGTGGTGGTGGTGGTGGCTAGGGTTAATTGGCGAGGGTGGTGCAGGTGGTACTCGTGATAACACTAGCATTTTCTGTATACTTGGTTGTAGAAGTGTTTTATTAGCTTTTAAATATTAAGTTTAGTAGTAGAAGTAAGAATTGTTGTCATGCAACACCAGTAGTGGGTGTAGTAGTAGTAGTAGTGGTTGTGGTGGTTAGTGTTAATTAGTGAGGGTGGTGGTAGTAGTAATACTAGTGGTATTCATTGAAGTAGCAGTAGTACTAGTAGTAGTTGTTATTATAGCACAGCTTTGACATGAGTTAGAAGTAACTAATAGTCATGTTTTAACCAACATAATATTTCTACAAGTTATATATAACAGGGTTGTGACGTTTAAATTAAAACCCAGAGGAACTCACCCCACCCCCTCTCCTTTCTACTCTTTCATCTCACTCTCTCTAAATCTACTTTCTTCTCTCACCCCTCTCTCTCTTTTATTTTCCTTTTTTGGTTCTTTCTTTCTCTCCCTGTCTGTCATTCACTTCCCTACTTTACCCCTCTCTCGCTGTCTCTCTCTCCTTTCTCCTCTCTTTCTCTCTCACGGTCTCTCTCCCATTTCTTCTCTCTTTCCTCTTGCTCTGTCCCTATCTTATTGCTTCTCTCTTCTTTCTCCTCTCACTGCCCCCTCTCCCTCTCTCCTTTCTCCTTCTTTCTTTCTTTCTGTCTTTCTTTCTCTCTGTCTCTCTCCCCTCCCTCTCATTGTCTCTCTCTCTCTCCCCTTTCTTTTCTCTTTCCTCACACTCCCTCACTCCCCTTTCTCTCTCTCTCTTTCTCTTCTCTCTCTCTTTCTCCTCTCCCTCTCTCCCCCATATATCTCTCTCTCTCTCTCTCTCTCTCAGGGCGCTACAGCACTGAGAGCGACGTGTGGAGCTTCGGGGTTCTGCTGTGGGAGACGTTCTCTAGAGGAGTCACTCCATACACCACACCACACAACCTGAGCAACCAGCAGACCAGAGAGGAGGTGGAGAAAGGTGCAGATTTACTCGCCCACAGGCAAACACCACACTCCGTTCACAAGAGACCCTGAACAACCTTCCTCAGGAACTCAGAGGCAGCAGTGCTATCGAGAGTTCCCCTTTCTACATGTGTTTAAATAATTGTAATGGTTCGAATCCCTCTGTCTCTCCCCATCTCTCTCTTTCTCTCTCTCTCCCATTTCTCTCTCACCCGTCTCTCTTTTTCACTCTCTCTCTCTTTCACTCTATCTCTCTCTTATCTCTATCCAATCTCTCTCTCACCCGTCTCTCTCTTTCACTCTCTCTGTTTTTCACTCTCTCTCCCCCGTCTCTCTCTCTCTCTCCCATCTCTGTTACCCGTCTCACTCTATCTCTTCCCTCTTTCTCTCTCTCTCTTACACTGTCTCCTCTCTATCTCTCACGCTCTCTCTCTCACACACACACCCATTCTCTCTCTCTCTCTCTCTCTCTCTCTCTCTCTCTCTCTCTCTCTCTCTCTCTCTTTCACTCTCTCTCTCTCTTTCACTCTATCTCTCTCTCCAATCTCTCTCTCTCCCATCTCTCACCCCGTCTCTCTCTTCTCTCTCTCTCTCTGTCACACACACACATCTCTCATCTCTTTCACTTCTCACTCCCATCTCTCTCTCACCTGTCTCTCTCTTTCACTCTATTTCTCTTTCACTCTCTCTTTTTTCAGTCTCTCTCTCTCTTCCCCATCTCTCTCCCATCTATCTCTCTCTTTCACTCTCTCTCTCTCCCATCTCTCTCTCACCTGTCTCTCTCTCTCTCTCTCCAATCTCTCTTTCTCTCTCCCATCTCTCACCCATCTCTCTCTTTCTCTCTCATCTCTCTTTCACTCTCTCTCTCTCTCCCCCCGTCTCTCTCTCTCTCTCCCATCTCTGTCACCCGTCTCACTCTTTCACTCTATCTCTTCCCTCTTTCACTCTCTCTCTCTCTCCCTCTCCCACTTTGACCCAAATGACCCAAAAGTAATCTGTAATTGATTTTTTTCTTGTGTATAAATAATATGCTATTCAGTTTGTCTAACTTTCTTTTGTTTGTTTGTTTGTTTGCTTTCGTCTTCTTTGAAGGCTATCGAATGGCAGCGCCGAATAACTGTCCGGATGAGATCTACTCCCTCATGTGTCAGTGCTGGCAGTACGACCCCCGCAAGAGACCCTCGTTCCTCAAGCTCGCGGCGGACCTCGGCGCGTTCTGCCGCTAACGCGCTCTCACGTGGACCCTCGTGTGAACGAAGATCTTCTCCTCTGACGAACTGCAGAGTCGCGGTGTGAATCGTATCAGAACAACAATCTTACAGTCTTTAAATGTTTTTGTATTTTTCTTCATTAATGCTGTTTAGCAGCTACTTTATACACAAGGACAAGTTTGCAGATTAAATCAATGAAATTGCTGTTCTAAATGGTATTAATAAACTATAATTATTTTATATTAACTAATGAGTTTCTTAATTTTTTGAGAATCTGAAGTTTCTATTCAAACATGTTCTCAGCGTCTGGCAACCTTAGGTATTCATTTCATTTGTCAACAGTTTTCCAAATCTCTGGCAACCCTATGCACAACTCAAATGTTTTCATGAAGCATACGTAATTGCAACTCTAATTTTCTTTTATTAGTTCTTGTGAGTTTTGACCTTTTTTTCAAGCTCTGGCAACCCTTTAATGATCACTGTTCTTTCTTTTGGAACTTTCGAATGTTTTTCAACATCTGGCAACCATATCCTGAAATTCCTGTGGTGGTTTTCCCTGTTTTCACAATATCTGGCAACCTTGCTTCTTGCCTTTGGTGGAGTTTTTTGACAATCCTGCAGCCTTTCCACTACTACTTTCTTCCATTTTTTTAATAACCCATTTTAATAAATCAATTTCCTCTCACCTAGACAATTAAATGTTTGACATCTGCATTTCAAATCTATTCTTTGGCTATTTTTAAATATCTGGCAACCCATGTGTTTTACGTGTTCATAAGAATGCTTTACTTTTTTTCCACACCTGGCAACCCTAGTCACAGATTTTTTTTTTGAGCTTTGTAAAAGTTTTATCACCACCTGGCAACCCTACCCTTGTCTCATTGTCGTATTCTTGAGAAGAGTTTTTTTTTTCAACATATAGCTACCCTATTCAGGTTTTTGAGCATGTTACATTTTCTCAACATCTGGCAAACCTATTTATGGCACAGATGAATTTCTGATGTTTGTACATTTTTGCTACCACCTGGCAACCCTACCCTTATCTTGTATGTGTTTTTGAGAATACCTGACCTTTTTCTAAAAATCTGGCAACCCTAACCTTGTCTAATATTTATTTTTAAGAATATTTTTCCCATTTCTCAATATCTAGCAACTCTATTCATGTCACAGATGTATTTTTCTTTTTATCATGTTTTGAATTGTTTTCAACACCTGGCAACCCTATCCTTGTCTAATGTGTGTTCTTAAGAATAGTTTACCCATTTTGTCAACATCTGGCAACCATATTCATCTCACAGATGTATTAAAAAGCAACCCTATTCATGTCATGTAGGTTTTTCATTTTTCTCCGCATCTGGCAACCCTGCCCTTTCCTAACATATATTCTTAAGAATATTTCAAATGTTTATCTGCATCTGGCAACCCTGCCCTTTCCTAACATGTATTCTTAAGAATATTTCAAATGTTTATCTGCATCTGGCAACCCTGCCCTTTCCTAACATGTATTCTTAAGAATATTTCAAATGTTTATCTGCATCTGGCAACCCTGCCCTTTCCTAACATATATTCTTAAGAATATTTCAAATGTTTATCTGCATCTGGCAACCCTACCCTTTCCTAACATGTATTCTTAAGAATATTTCAAATGTTTATCTGCATCTGGCAACCCTGCCCTTTCCTAACATATATTCTTAAGAATATTTCAAATGTTTATCTACATCTGGCAACCCTACCCTTTCCTAACATGTATTCTTAAGAATATTTCAAATGTTTATCTGCATCTGGCAACCCTGCCCTTTCCTAACATGTATTCTTAAGAATATTTCAAATGTTTATCTGCATCTGGCAACCCTACCCCTGTCTAAAATGTATTCTTCAGAATATTTTATCGTTTTTCTGAACATATGGCAACCCTGCCCTCATCCAAAATGTTTTTTCAATCATCTCTTACTTAGTTTTGATAATATTTTACATCTACATTTATGATAATCCTAACCTCGTCTCTGACATGACCATGAGAATGTCTGACCCTTTTCCTTTTCTCTGGCAACCCTCCTTTCTCTCTGACGATACCTTGAAAATATATGACCATTTTATATTTATCTGGCAACCCAATCTTTATTTACAATGTAAAACAAACAAAAAAAATCTAAATGTGCATCCTTTCAGGTTTCTATATGTCTGGCAACCCTACACTTGTCTTAGTGTATCTGTGGCTGAATTGTTGTCGCTGATCTGTTTTTAGAAAATAATTTACCACGGTGGGGCAGTGGGTAGCACGGTCGTCTCACAGCAAGAAGGTCTCTGGTTCGAGCCTCGGCTGGGTCGGTTGGCATTTCTGTGTGGAGTTCTCATGTTCTCCTCGTGATCGCGTGGGTTTACTCCGGGTGCTCCGGTTTCCCCACAAGAACAAAGACATGCGGAATAAGAGAATTGAGAAAAAACAATTGTTCATAGTGTTTGAGAATGTGTGTGTGTAGATGTTTCCCAGCGATGGGTTGCGGCTGGAAGGGCATCCGCCGCGTAAAACATATGCCAGAGAGT
This sequence comes from Danionella dracula, assembly GCA_900490495.1. Taxonomy (NCBI): domain Eukaryota; kingdom Metazoa; phylum Chordata; class Actinopteri; order Cypriniformes; family Danionidae; genus Danionella; species Danionella dracula. The sequence continues at coordinate 65,546 of UELW01000333.1, read as the reverse complement.
TGGCGGTTAATTCCACAGTGGAGACCCCGAAAGTGAAAAAGCTGACAAGATAATGGATGGATGATGGATGGAGACTCTTAAACAACCCTAAAGTACGGCAACCCTATTTTTCATCTCTTGCAATGGTGTTTTGCATATTTGATTCTCATCCAAAAGAGTGAGTCTATCGTTCTCACAGATTGGCTCCCATCATAAACCCAATCTGCTGCTGTTCTATTTTAGTCTTTAATGAATCACGTAATAAACAACAGCAAGCGTTTGACAGGGAGAACACTGTGCGGTGATCTTCTGACAAGACGAGGAGCTGTTTTCTCCGTTAATTACTCGAGCTGTTGAAGCGACGGGTCGTAAATCACTCTCGGAGCTTCTGCGATGTGATGTGAACGAGTTTCTGACGAGCCGTCAGCCTCCAGCGCTGCGCAGCTTCAGGTTTTATTTCAGGTTTAGTCTGGGCTGTGCAGGTGTGAACCACCGTGTCTATCTCCGCATGTGTCTCCTCCACCTCCAGGGAGAAGATGATTGATGAGAAGATACGACAGATGACTGCTGGCCACAAGCTCTCCGCTGTCTGAATCGCTCGATCTGGTTCGGATCATGAAGAGGATATCGGATGATTCTGTTCTCACTGATCCAGCATTCGTTTTCCTAGAAGAGATTCCAGTGCCTTCATTTCCCTCCACCCCTCTCTCTCCCTCTCCTCGTGTGTCTCTCTCCCCCTCTCCTTATTATGCTCTTTCTCTCCCACCGTTTTCCTCTCCCTTCTCTCACTCCCCCTCTGTCTCTCTCCCTCAATCCCCCTTCTATCTCTCTCTCCTTTCTTTCTATCTCTCCTTTTCTTTCTTTCTCTTTCTCTCTCCCATCTCTCTCTTTTTTCTTTCTTCTCTTCCCACCACACCCTTTCTTCTTTCTCTTTCTTTCACACCTCCCCACTCTTTATCTCTTCCTCTCTCTCCCTCCCTTTCTCTCTCTTTCCCCCCTCTCTTTCTCTGTCTCTCTTTCTCTCCCTATACCTTCTCTCTCTCTCCCTCTTTCTCTCTCTCTCCCACTTTCTCTTTCTCTCTCTCTTTTTCTTTCCCTATACCTGCACTCTTTTTTGCTCTCTCCCACTCTCTCTTTCTCTCTCTTTCTCTCGCTCCCTATCTCACTTTTCCTACCTGCTCTCACCCTCTCTCCATTTTGTCTCTCTCACCCCCCCCTCTCTCTCTCTCCCCCCTCTCTTTCTCTCTCTCTCTCTCTCTCTCTCTCTCTCTCTCTCTCTCTCTCTCTCTCCCCCCTCTCTTTCTCTCTCTCTCTTTCTCTCCCTATGCCTGCTCTCACTCTTTTTCGCTCTCTCCCACTCTCTCTTTCTCTCTCTCCCTATCTCACTTTTACTACCTGCTCTCACTCTCTCTCTCAATTTATGTCTCTCCTCTCCCCCTCCTCTCTCTCTTTCTATTTCTCTCTCTCTCCCTATCTCACTTTTTGTACCTGCTCTCGCTCTCTCCATTTCTGTCTCTCTCTCTCTCTCCTCTCTCTCAACCCCCCATCCCCCCCCCTCTCTCTCTCTTTCTGGATTGCTTGATACGGTTTAAGCCATGAAGGGGAAAATTAGCAGCGAATCAAATGAAAGACAGCCCTAATAGCCGACCAACCAAATAAAGGGTTTAGCACCTTTATTTACATTTATGTACAGTCAGAGGTCTCCTTTCAGAATAAGAGGTGAGGAGCTTGCCATTATGCCAAATTACATTGGTTTTCCATAGTGTATTTGTATCTGTGTCATTTAAAATGTGCGTGTAGGTCAGCAAAGTATGTAGTGAAATTAGTGCCAAATTCCCAAACCAAGCCAGTGCCTTGCATTGTAAAGCAGAACTCACTAACAAACTCAAAACATTCAGGAAAATCAAGAGGCAGATGTCTGCTGCTGAGACATAAATCAACATCTTCATGATATTATGACTAGCACCTGTACATCACAAACCAGGACAATCTGTATGTATATATATATATATTTCTTTTTTTGAGTGAATGAGCCATTAAGTGAACCTCACATGGAAGCATCTTTATCGTCGAATCAATCAAGTGACCGCTGAACCAGAACGAATCCTGTTTTCTGTGAAACTGATCGAATCTGTTGAACATCTTGAAACAGGAGAAAGATACGACTTGAGTGGCAGTCACACATGAGTCCTCTGTATTTAAATAACTAATGCTTCAGCAGCTTTATCATTGAACGGAATCGAATCAGCGCTGAGCGTGAACTTATCCGGCTTTCTGTGAATCTGTCGAGCTTCTATGAAGCTGTTTACAGCGTCTTCTGTGAAGCGGGCGCTCATTGTGATTTATGATTCTGTACACCAGTATTTCACCATCTTTTTCAGTTTTTATTACTATAGCTCAGAAAAAACCATACCTGGTATTTACTAATTGGCATAAATTACTAAAAAAACATCATGCAGTTGCTAGTAATAATTACTCATTAATTACCCTGTGTGTTGTTTGTTATTATGTCGTTACTTTTAAGAGAAAACACCATGTTATTACGTTAACAATTTTCCTGTAATTTGCAGGTTATTGTCGTGTAATTACTTTTAACCCTTGTATGGCGTCCTGTTTTCAGTTTTCATCAAAAGAAAAAGTATATAAAGCATTTATTTACTTGGAGCTGAGATTCACTGGCTTTGGCTCATTTTCTGTGAGAAACGTCTCAGAACAAATTTTTATGAGCCCTCACTGTATCTCTCCACATTTATATTACACACGAGCTCTACTGGACCTGGAGCGTGTAAAAGAGAGAAAATCCTAGATTCTTTATCCTTATTCTGTCTTTCCACACAAACATCAATCACACATAAACATGAAATTTTTAATTTTTAATTAATTTTTTAAAATGCAACGTCTCCAGCAGAGCCTCCAACCCTGCCACAGAAACAATAATGAGAACTCCACACACGATTTAAACTCTAAATGTGAAGAAATAAGGTTAAAGAACAATAAATCAAGTTTACGTGCTGTTTAAATCACTTGTTTCCTGGCTAAAGTAAATATCTTTGAAGTATTTTGTCTGGGATTAAAAATCATTGGGTCCAGTAGATCCGCAAACTCCGCCTGAGTAACAATGCTATGAACACACGAGGGTTAAAGTAAACCTTGTGTTATTACTAATAATTACCCTGTAATTTGTACGTTATTTCCATGTAAGTACTATGAAAAGGAAGCACCCTGTTATAATTATTAATTACCCATTAATTACCCTGTGTGTTGCAGGTTATTACCATGTAATTACTATTAAGAGGAAGTGCTTTGTTTTTATTAATAATCACACAGTAATTCTGCTGTAAATGACGAGGTTCTTTCCATGTAATTACAGTTAATAAGTTGGATCACCATGCTATTACTAATAACTACCCTTTGATTTGCGGCTCATTACCATGGAATTATAATTAATGAAGGGGTAGTAGCACTGTGTTATTACTAATAATTACACAGTAATTCCGCTGTAACGTTTTCAGCTTGTTATTTGTCTCGATTTGAGGTAGCAGAACTCGTATGCACAGAAGCCAGGGATTCAAGAGAATTATTTTATTTTTAACCTAACAGAAATTACCCAAGAGTGGGAAAACTTACATAAACTAAATGACTTTGTAGAACAGAACACAATTCCTGTAAGAGGGAAAAGTAAGAAACCTGAACATAACCTAAATAACAATGCGAACAAACAACATATATATCGCTTCAATCAAATCACTCACAGGAAACAGAGGGAGAAGAAGACGAATGCTGCGGCAAAGAGCTAAAGCTAAAGAAGGCTTTGTAAAGGGAGACTGAGCAGCCGCAGGTGCAGAGACTTGGCTCCTGATCAGCAACTAAAACTAACGCAATTAAGACACAGATCGACCAATGAGACGAAAATAACAGAACGGAATGAAAAATACAATAAAGGGAAAGACAGGGTTAAAAAAACTCAAGTAAAACATAGAACCCTGAGAGTTATTATGATTAATTACGAGAAAACAGCACGTTATCAATATTAATTACCTATTAATTAAAATGCAATTTGCAGATTTTTGTCAGTAAGGGGAAGTACCACAATATCACCTACTAATAATTAACCAGAAATGTGAGGGCTGTAATCTAAAGTGTTCCCAGTATTTTTGACTCATTTAACACTCTTCAGACTTTGTGCGTCATGTACTAACACATGCAGGATTTTCTTACTAAAATGTTGCGTTTGGAGAAAGCTGCGGTTGTTTGTACGCATGTAACCGTGAACGTGTTCTGATCTCTGCGTACACCAGTTTTGCGCTGATTCTGTTTTCAGATAGTTTAAAATTTCTTTTTAGTCCACATTCAAGTTATTAGCGGAACATAATGTTAGCATAAACTTGTGTTGTAAAGTGCATCAAAGTTCTTTTTGATGTTGTTAAAAACAGTTAGAATAAGGTTAAACTTTTAGCAAACGTACTGTAACGTGTCCCTCAGTCTCACTGCAGGCCCGAGCGATATTTTCACGTTTTATTAACGTTGGAGCATCTTCCTATCATCACGACAGGAGCACTCACTCTAGCAGCACAGAGGGGAGAGCGTGCGAGTGGATTCACTTTTAAATAACCCCAACAAACTTTTTTTTTTTTTTTTTTACCTGCGCAGGAACATTGACAAAATACTTGTAAAATACATTTCAGTATTTTGGCTGCAAACCCAAGCTATACCGCCTGCTTAAATTGAAAGTAGATGTGAGATTAAACATGGAACAGTTCACTTTCAGAGACAGTTCCACTCCGCACAGAGGCTTGAGAAAGGCTGGTTTATAAATTTGGTCATAGATTGGAAAGACGGGGCTGAGATTTCAATGGATTAGCTCAGCACCCATTAAGAAAATCAACCAATGAGCCATGATTCATGGGTCGAATACCCAGCCAATAACGTGTGATTCTTATTTATTTTTATTTTTTATTTTTATGACAGTTCGGCCCAAAGATGTTGCTCTGTATGCCCAAGGTCCAGTCCACGCTTGGCCACCGCTGTGTCTATATCGGTGCTTCTCCATTATTTTCTGTCATGCGCCCCTAGGAAGAAGAAAAGATCTCGCGCATCAACCCCCCCACCCCCAACTGGGTGCAAAGCGCGCATGCTCAATGCAAACGAAACCCCTACACCACCGAGGGACTGCTCCTTGCGCACACTCTCCCAATGAGAGCGCCACTGCCTCCTAATGTAGTAGAGTGGTATTGCACTTTATTCTAGAACAGTACAAAATCAAAATAGAAATATACAAAAGCATGTTCCCCGAGGTCAAACGCCCCCCCCCCCCCCCCTTGATGGAGCCTCGTGCCCCCCACTATTTGAGAAGCACAGGTCTATTTGGTCTGAGGTCAATACTACCCCATCCTTCATAAACCCGTAAACTCAGCGAAAAGCCTTTCATCAGCTGATCCTGAGCAAAGCAGTACAGCTGCCCTCTCGTAGCACTCAGCTCATTTTATCGCTCGTTGTTTGTTTCATGCCGATTCAATTATAAAAGACCTTCGCTTCTGTTACATAACACGCATCACACCTCATGTTTGTCGACGCCGATGCATACTTGAAGAAAAATGTGCCTGCATCGTGAGAGTGTTTCCACGTGCTTAACAGTCTGAATAAATGCATTCTGATCGTTATCAGCGTTTCTTGGCACAGATGAATCGATGCTCCTCTTGTGTGATGAGAGGAATGGAGATGGAGTGCTGTGATTATTAAACGCTCGTTGAGGATAATAATGCGTGTTATTGTGATTGTTAGTGTCCTATCCAGGTGATGTGGGGCCTGTTGTTTCCCGTATGATTTTTGACGGCCTTAAAATGTCATAAGAACAAGAGTGGCAGGCCATCACAGATGCAGCGGTTATCTGAGGTTCAGCTTATTTAATGTAAAGCTGACGAATGTTACACAAACAAAACCTCCAAAATCATATCGCCTCATCATCTCAAAGAATCTTTTGTACCTTAAGCTTACTAGAAGTTTTGTCCAGTTTTCTAAGGCCACGTTTTTTTTCTTGACATCTGCCAAAACCATGCTCTGTAAAGTCCTTTTGGTGACTATTGTAATTTGGAGACCACTAAAAAATGATACTACAGTTGTTTAAAAAAAGGTAATCAGACATCAAAAATTAAATTGACATGCTTAAAACAGATTTAATTAAGTGTGTGTATATCTTCTAAACTTGATGGTATCTAATGTCTTCAGCTCATTTATTATATAATTTTTGTTAAGTGTTCATTAACTTTTAACAGTAATTTCAGATTCAGATTCAGATTTTATTTGTCACATACATATACATACAGAGTACGACTCTCCAACCTGTAACCATTTAGGAAATAGATAAAAAGAATGAAAAATAAAATATAAATTATAAGAAAACAAAGTAGATATGAATTTAAATAAGTACTAAGATACAATATAATACAAATGAAATAAAGTACAAATGGAATACAATATAATACAAATGAAAATGAAATAAAGTACAAAATGAAATAAAGCACAAATGGAATAGAGTACAAAATGCAGGAGATGTGACGTGCAAGAATTTGAATTTTAAACAAATTTGACATTTGCTGTCTTTAAGGGTGAAATAAACATCCACAAGAAAACTTTAGCCGTAACTTTCACGAGTTACAATAAAGCTAGTTTGTTTTACTAATATTATAATGAATGCGTGTTATTGTGATTGTTTGATTGATTGGTGCTATCCAGGTGATCCAGCAGGATGTTCCAAACTGCAGGGAATTATGAGAACGAGGGTAGCAGACCTTCGCAGATGCAGTGCGGCTCTGTGAAAGTGAGACTCTGCTCGTTCTTATTTAAATGGAAAGCTGGCTGTTGCCTCCCCGGTCTTAAATACGACCTCAAACGTCCAAAATCATGTCCACCTCATCATCTCAAAGAACTTCGGTGCCCTATGCGTACTAGAAGTTTTCTCCTGTTTAGCAATTTCAAAGCCACGTGTTTTTCTTGCCCTCTTCCAAAATTAAGCTCTGTTAAGTAATCTTGGTGCCTAAAACTAGATTGTAGTTTGATGCCCTAAAAAAAGTTGTTTACAAAGTTAAACAACTAATAATTAAATATTTTTAATTAACAAGATAAAAATAGCTTAAAACAAATGTAAGATATTTTCATGTGTAGAAGTTTATAGTACATGATGGTAATTAATGTTTTCAGTTATTTTAAGTGTTTTAATGGTGAATCGAGCATCCACAAAAAAACTACAATATTTATTATTATTATTTAAATTATAATATTTTTTGTTACTTTGACAAGTTATGAAACAAATAAAAAAATTTAGAAAGCACAAATAAGTATTCAGTAACAAACTTACCTAAAAAAATTTTAAAGTTCAGAAACCAATTAAATAGTTGGAAATAAATGTAAAGGTTCAGAAAAAAAATGTACATTTTTGGTAGTAAATTTACACGTTTCTGAAACCAGTTTTATTTTGTTTAGACACAAATGTTCAAGTTCTTTTTAAAAACATAAACATAAAAGTTCAGAGACAAATGTAAGAGTTCCCAGACAATTTGACATTTTTGAAAACAAATTCTGAAACAAACTGAAATAGTTAGAAAAAAAAATACAAATTCTGAAAGAAATCGTTTTTTTTTTGCAAATTCTGAAACAAACTTAAATTTTTGCAAACAAATGTAAAAATTCTGAAACAAATTCAAATCTCTGGACACAAATATAAAAAATACGACATTTCGGAAAGAAATTTAAAAAATGTTCTGAAAGAAATTTAGATTGTTGGAAACAAATTGATGTTTCAGAAAGCTATTTTGCATTTTAGGAAAAATATGTACGAGTTATGAAACAAATTAACACTGAAAATATAAACAGAACGTTTTAAATCCATGGCTGGTATGCGCGGCTGGCAGTTCTTATAAAAGACTTAAGTAAGGTTAAATAACTTGAGATGAAAATGCTCCTAATATCAAATCAAATCACTTTTATTGTCACATCACCAGCAGCGTGTGAGCTGTGATGAGTGAAAAGCTTCGGTGCTAGCTCCAGTCAGTGCAGACATACAGTACTAAATACAAATACAAACAAGACATGTCAGTGCATTTTTATGTATAAAAGTAGAATACACATTTGTGTGCAGTATGGGTGCAATATGGGTGCAAAATGCGACAATGTACATCTACATGTACGTCAAAATTAAGTGCAATGAATGTCAGTTCTGTGTGTTCAGCAGCCTGACAGTCTGGGGGAAATAGCTGTCTCGCAGTCGGCTTGTGCGTGCCCGGATACTGTGGTAGCGTAATAAATGGAATCTTTTAAATCTGTGTAACAAAGAAAATAAACTACCGTGTCATCTGTTAATCGTTAGTGACCCTAACCCTAACCCTTCCATCACAAACTCTCTAAAAGAAATCCCTGAACACCTGTTGGGTCTACGAGAAAACTCAGTTTGACAAAGTCTGCTGCGGACAGAAGATATTTTAGACCTTATTAAAGACATAAAAATATGTTTAAAAAAAAACATCTAAAAATGTCTCTAAATGTGGATGAAATTGAGGAAAGGTGAGCTGAATATGAGTGTATTAGAGCAACTCTATTGACCATAGTATTTTGTTTTCATAACATTGCTCTGCGTCCAATCAATTATTTCATTCTTGGTTCATGTTGTCTCTGCATGAGGTGTCTCTGAAGGACCAAAACAAGTTCTTAATGCATTTCACTGAAACACTATATTTTACATACAAGACCATCGCCGCAATACAGGTACCCAGGGCCGGACGCTAGCAAACTAACTAACCAATATTGTCTGTATTCCATCACTTTTGACTTGTGAAAGCTCCTCAGTTATGTATCTGACACCGCAGGTTAAATTCACAGCCGGTTAAAGACGTCATGCTGCTGTCATTGACCCTCCAGATGTGTTCTCCAGCATGCTTGTGTGACACGAGAGGGGCAGGTGACGATACAGATGTACTAACACAGTCTGAAAGCTAGAACTGCAGGTTCTCTAGCTTGGATACGGAGGATTGTCAATGGTAGCCCCATGAACTTGGCAAAGTTGTGAAATTTGTCAAACAGATACTATACTGGTCTCATGGTCTAAAAAGCAATTAAAGAATCTCTCCGTTTTAAACCTGGAGCTGGGGGGACACGCTGTTCATTTCTCCACTACAGTTAAAAATCTTGGGGGTATTATAGATAGTGAACTGATGTTTAAGAACCATATCTCTTATGTTTTTAAGGTTGCCTTCTTTCACCTCAGGAATATTGCTAAAGTACACAACCTGCTGTCTATCGTAGATGCAGAAAAAGTAGTGCATGGTTTCATGACCTCCAGAATAGATTATTGTAACACTTTGTTAGCCGGCTGTTCAGCCACCACGCTACAAAAATTACAGTTAGTCCAGAACGCAGCAGCTAGAGTTCTCACAAGAACAAAGAAATATGATCACATTACACCGGTTCTGTGCTCTCTTCATTGGCTTCCTGTACAATATTGCATTGACTACAAGATTCTGCTCCTTGCCTTTAAGGCTCTGAATGGCTTGGCTCCGGCCGACCTGAGCAGTCTCCTCTCACGATATATTCCAGCTCGCTCTCTCCGATCACAAGAAGCAGGACTATTGATTATTCCGAAAATTTTTAAATCCACCAGAGGAGGAAGAACGTTCTCATATAGAGCCCCAAAGCGCTGGAATAAACTCCCGGATTTTGTCCGCAGCTCAGCTACGCTCACACAGAGTTCGTAACTAAATTAATAACATATCAATTTAATCTAGTGCTCCAATATTTGGCTCCTGGGATTTGTCCAAATGGATCTGGTGTCTGAGCACAATATACATAAAAACTATTGAGAAAACAATGTGGTTCAATGTTCCTCTCTAACCTCTCCTCATCATTTATCTCTCATCCTGCAGCTGATGCTGATCACTTGTTTATTGTCTGTTACAAATGGCGGAGACCTAAGAGTTAAGAGTTCAGCCTAGGGAAAGAAGCTCTGTTTGTGCCGTACAGTCCTGGTGTTAGTGGCTCTGAAGCGGCGGCGACCAGAGGACAAGAGCTCTTAAAGGTGGTTGCCGGGGTGAGTGGGGTGAGTGCTGCTGGATATCTGCACGCGCTGTGAGTTGCTTTAACATGTATTTGAATGGCACCCCAAACCTGCCCAAAAAAGATTATTTAATAACATAATTTTACTCTACAGAAGTATGAGTCTGCCTGTCTCATTTTTTGTTTACTCAGAAAGCATTGATCTGAAATTTGTTCAATAAAAAAGCTTAGTTGTAGTGAACTATTTTTACCATGTTTCTGTAGCTTAGCTTGCTACATTTCTCAGGGTCATAGCTTTAGCGTAGTGAAGCTACATTTAATGTCGATTAACTAATAGCTTAGCTTACTACATTTACCAAGTAGCTTGCCCAACACTGCTTGTCAATGCTTTGAGACATTAACACCAAACTTGGTACATCAGGTTCTAATCTTGATCGGAGGTTGCCTACTGTGTTTCAGTGATACAGAATTTGCCTACTTTGGGCCATATCCAATTTCATAAAATAGGTCTCAAACTGTTCAAACCATCATCCCAAGTGAGGACATTTCCAGTCTTACTAGTCACTATCTTAGTGGGTGGCCATACAGGTAAAAAAAAAGAATAATTGCTCTATTTTCTAAAAGCATTGTGATAAAACCATAAAACTCGACATGCATGTTATTCTCAATGCTTGGTGGTACTGAAAAACGGTGCCACCTTGTGTTCAAAAGATATAACCAAAACGTCGAATTTGCTAATAAATTTTGTTGCTTTAGCCACCGTTCATGAGTCTGGTCTTGTCTTGTTCCATGGTTCAGGCCACATTTTCCATACATAACCTCACTCTCCGCTACACTTAATTTAGTCAAAAACCAACTCCACTTAAAATTTCTGTCCAATTTACACAAAATTTGGTCCAACTGACCCCTCTGACTAAACGTTATAAACATTAACTTTATTGGTTGAACATTTAGCTTAAACACAGCCTCGCCTTATGTTCAAAATTTATGACAAAGTTTACATTTGCAGATTGATAAAAACATGGCTTCCAAAATATTCTACCTAAAATCTTTTTATTGCAATAAAATTACAGCAAAAGGTTGTAAGTTTGAATCCCAGGGGAGACACGAGCTGTATTTAAAAGGTCTCTGCAACATGTGTCTTTGGTTTAAAACATGAAACATTCTTAGTGAACGTTTTCAATCTGCTTCTACTTAAAGGGTTCATATTGATGGTCCTGAACACTTGGTCCCGATTTACTGCTTGCATGTTAAATTATATATTTTAGATTTACGTTCAAGTTCTTCTGGTATACAAACACTTTATAAGTATATTTTGATTGATTGATTGCTTTCGTGAGTGCGTTGGTTTACAAGGCGAGTTCAAGGAATCCTCCGTAGCTTGGCTTCACTTTTCATAATTTAGTCAGGCATGTAGCCCTTGGCCAATTCTCTGGATTTTTTTACGACTTCTGTGAGAAAATACTTCTTTAACTGTCTGTCTTTTTAGATTCAATTAAAAAAAAACTTCTGAGTGACCTTAAATTCAGGTTGATGCACAAGACAGTGTTCCAGCTTCTGGAATTCGCTTTCCATCTAATTCTATGCATCACCACTGCTGCTGCCAGAAGCCTGTGCCTTGCCAACCTCATCGACTGACCACGATTAAGCACAAGCTTTGAGAAACATGTATGTAAAAGATTAAATCAAAACCACTGCAACAGAAATAATAATATTTCAGCCGATTACAGTTAAAGAAACCAGGATATTGAGCACAAAAAAAGGATTTGTTTCAATTGTATTTGGAAGTAAATGGAATAGAATGGATCACAAGTACAAGAAAATGTGAAAGTGCTCTCCAATCTGTGTTTTCTCCCATGTGTCTATAAGATTAGGTAATATAGGTCCAGTATATTAAAATCAATAAATACTGCAAAACTACCCTGCTTTCCATTCACCAAACAATCATGGCTATAAAAACATATACAGGGGTGATTCCCTATCCAGTATTTTTTATAATAACAGATTGATTTACTGTTGTCTTTCAAGCAACAGAAGGACACCTCTTATAGAACAGATAAACGACAATGTAAAACATAGACAAGCCAAGTACTTAAAACAACAATGTGATAGAGGCATTTGTATGGCTGTCTAGATATAAATGTTTTAACCTGGTTTAAAAGCTAACAGGTCACTGCTGCTGCAGTTCGCATCACTTAATAAATAATATTTACTAGTAATTAATAATTATATGCACTAGAAAGCATTGAAAGAGCCTTCTAAAAATACAAAAAAAACCCTATAAACGTAAACAACACAAAGAAAAACAAACAATGATCCAGTGAAAGTGATGCAGGACAGGTGTGATGTGATCAGAATTTAGAAACGGACACAAAAGGGGACCGGGAGCCAGTGAAAGTGATGCAGGACAGGTGTGATGTGATCAGGATTTTGAAATGAACACGAAAGGGGACCGGGAGCCGGTGAACATGATGCAGGACAGGTGTGATGTGATCAGAATTTAGAAATGGACACAAAAGGGGACCGGGAGCCAGTGAAAGTAATGCAGGACAGGTGTGATGTGATCAGAATTTAGAAATGAACACGAAAGGGGATCGGGAGCCAGTGAAAGTGATGCAGGACAGGTGTGATGTGACCAGAATTTTGAAATGAACACGAAAGGGGACCGGGAGCCGGTGAAAGTGATGCAGGACAGGTGTGATGTGATCAGGATTTTGAAGTGGACACAAAAGGGGATCGGGAGCCAGTGAAAGTGATGCAGGACAGGTGTGATGTGATCAGAATTTAGAAATGAACACGAAAGGGGATCGGGAGCCAGTGAAAGTGATGCAGGACAGGTGTGATGTGACCAGAATTTTGAAATGAACACGAAAGGGGACCGGGAGCCGGTGAAAGTGATGCAGGACAGGTGTGATGTGATCAGGATTTTGAAGTGGACACAAAAGGGGATCGGGAGCCAGTGAAAGTGATGCAGGACAGGTGTGATGTGACCAGAATTTAGAAATGAACACGAAAGGGGACCGGGAGCCGGTGAAAATGATGCAGGACAGGTGTGATGTGATCAGGATTTTGAAGTGGACACAAAAGGGGACCGGGAGCCAGTGAAAGTGATGCAGGACAGGTGTGATGTGACCAGAATTTAGAAGTGGACACAAAAGGGGATCGGGAGCCAGTGAAAGTGATGCAGGACAGGTGTGATGTGATCAGAATTTAGAAATGAACACGAAAGGGGATCGGGAGCCGGTGAAAGTGATGCAGGACAGGTGTGATGTGATCAGAATTTAGAAATGAACACGAAAGGGGACCGGGAGCCGGTGAAAATGATGCAGGACAGGTATGATGTGATCAGAATTTTAAAATGGACACGAAAAGGGATCGGGAGCCAGTGAAAGTGATGCAGGACAGGTGTGATGTGATCAGAATTTAGAAATGGACACAAAAGGGGACCGGGAGCCAGTGAAAGTGATGCAGGACAGGTGTGATGTGATCAGGATTTTAAAATGGACACAAAAGGGGATCGGGAGCCGGTGAAAATGATGCAGGACAGGTGTGATGTGATCAGGATTTTAAAATGGACACGAAAAGGGGACCGGGAGCCGGTGAATGTGATGCAGGACAGGTGTGATGTGATCAGGATTTTGAAGTGGACACAAAAGGGGATCGGGAGCCAGTGAAAGTGATGCAGGACAGGTGTGATGTGACCAGAATTTAGAAATGGACACAAAAGGGGATCGGGAGCCGGTGAAAATGATGCAGGACAGGTATGATGTGATCAGAATTTTAAAATGGACACGAAAAGGGATCGGGAGCCAGTGAAAGTGATGCAGGACAGGTGTGATGTGATCAGAATTTAGAAATGGACACAAAAGGGGACCGGGAGCCAGTGAAAGTGATGCAGGACAGGTGTGATGTGATCAGAATTTAGAAATGAACACGAAAGGGGATCGGGAGCCAGTGAAAGTGATGCAGGACAGGTGTGATGTGACCAGAATTTTAAAATGGACACAAAAGGGGATCGGGAGCCGGTGAAAGTGATGCAGGACAGGTGTGATGTGATCAGAATTTTAAAATGGACACGAAAAGGGATCGGGAGCCAGTGAAAGTGATGCAGGACAGGTGTGATGTGATCAGAATTTAGAAATGGACACAAAAGGGGACCGGGAGCCAGTGAAAGTGATGCAGGACAGGTGTGATGTGATCAGAATTTAGAAATGGACACAAAAGGGGATCGGGAGCCGGTGAAAGTGATGCAGGACAGGTGTGATGTGATCAGGATTTTGAAGTGGACACAAAAGGGGATCGGGAGCCAGTGAAAGTGATGCAGGACAGGTGTGATGTGACCAGAATTTAGAAATGAACACAAAAGGGGATCGGGAGCCAGTGAAAGTGATGCAGGACAGGTGTGATGTGATCAGAATTTTAAAATGGACACGAAAAGGGATCGGGAGCCAGTGAAAGTGATGCAGGACAGGTGTGATGTGATCAGGATTTTGAAGTGGACACAAAAGGGGATCGGGAGCCAGTGAAAGTGATGCAGGACAGGTGTGATGTGATCAGAATTTAGAAATGGACACAAAAGGGGATCGGGAGCCGGTGAAAGTGATGCAGGACAGGTGTGATGTGATCAGGATTTTGAAGTGGACACAAAAGGGGATCGGGAGCCAGTGAAAGTGATGCAGGACAGGTGTGATGTGACCAGAATTTAGAAATGAACACAAAAGGGGATCGGGAGCCAGTGAAAGTGATGCAGGACAGGTGTGATGTGATCAGAATTTTAAAATGGACACGAAAAGGGATCGGGAGCCAGTGAAAGTGATGCAGGACAGGTGTGATGTGATCAGGATTTTGAAGTGGACACAAAAGGGGATCGGGAGCCAGTGAAAGTGATGCAGGACAGGTGTGATGTGACCAGAATTTAGAAATGAACACAAAAGGGGATCGGGAGCCGGTGAAAGTGATGCAGGACAGGTGTGATGTGATCAGGATTTTGAAGTGGACACAAAAGGGGACCGGGAGCCAGTGAAAGTGATGCAGGACAGGTGTGATGTGATCAGGATTTTGAAGTGGACACAAAAGGGGACCGGGAGCCAGTGAAAGTGATGCAGGACAGGTGTGATGTGATCAGAATTTTAAAATGGACACGAAAAGGGATCGGGAGCCAGTGAAAGTGATGCAGGACAGGTGTGATGTGACCAGAATTTTGAAATGGACACAAAAGGGGATCGGGAGCCGGTGAAAATGATGCAGGACAGGTGTGATGTGATCAGGATTTTAAAATGGACACAAAAGGGGATCGGGAGCCGGTGAAAGTGATGCAGGACAGGTGTGATGTGATCAGGATTTTAAAATGGACACAAAAGGGGATCGGGAGCCGGTGAAAGTGATGCAGGACAGGTGTGATGTGATCAGGATTTAGAAATGGACACAAAAGGGGATCGGGAGCCAGTGAAAATGATGCAGGACAGGTGTGATGTGATCAGGATTTTAAAATGGACACAAAAGGGGATCGGGAGCCGGTGAAAGGGATGCAGCAGACCCAGTATTCCTAAACTAGACCTGGGAATATAAGCTGATGTGTTAAAAGCAGTTGATAAACAGGAAACACCGGGACCTGCCGGTGCATCACATGTCAGGGCATGCAGCACATTGCATAAGTCGCTCTTCAGCATGACTATCTGAAAGGCATCGTCTTTCTGACTGCTTTTGCTGAGTTTGAGTGTGATTAATGACAGGCTGAAACTTCAAACTGCTGCATTCCTCAGAGTCCGCGTTTTTCATTCATCCAACGGAGAAAGAATTGTGCAAGGAGGAAACCAGCAGCCGTGCGCCCAGACGTCAGGTAGAGATTTTCAAGATCTGATGCTAATCCAGGCTCGTCAGTTTCCTGTTGTGTGGAGGTGTGTGAGGATCGACCTCATGCCAGTTGTCATTCAGAAGATTTATAATGCCATGGTTATAAACTAACTTAAGATGCTATTACTGACACAAATGTGTCACGCGTTTGTGAACTAAAGTTACCTTCTGTCAAACTGTCTTATTTAAATTAATTTCTTAAGTTGCATCATCATCGAATTCGAAGTGAAGTAGCTACTGTTTTATATCTCAGAGAGCAGGAAGGAGCATTGTAATCACCTGTTGACTGTTCGCTAATTATATGATTGCTTCTCGGGAAAACTGTTCACCGAACTAAACTTAATACAAAAAAAGTTACATAGTAGAGATTTATTTATTTATTTGTTTCCAATTGCAATAAATTAATAGAACATTTGATTAATCAATTCTGACACATTTTCTTTTACGTATTTTCATCTAAAGTTTAGACAGAAACATTTATAATGAAAACTTCTAAAGTTTCTTCAAAATTAAACATTGTACAAAACAGAAATATCTGTTTAAATACACGTCCAGTAAAGTGGAATAAATGTAAGTATTTATATTTAAGAAATATTAAAAATGAAAGTCCTAAGAGGGTTTTTGTTTTTACCAAGGACTAACATTTCTTTAATTGGGTGTTTGTTTTTTTTTATTCTCTTTCTGTAATGCTGGTCAAAGTGACTGCTGAGAAGAATAACTCTGTCTCTCTATTATATTATATATATATATTATATATTCTTTCGGCTGTTCCCAGTTTAGGGGTCGCCACAGCAAATCATCTGTTTCCACCTAACTCTGGCCTCAGTATCCTCTACTCTTGCACCAATTACCTTCATGTCCTCCTTCAGCACACCCATATAACTCGTCTTTGGCCTTCCTCTCGCCCTCTTGCCTGGCAGCTCCATCTCCAACATCCTTCTACCAATATAACTACTATCCCTTCTCTGCACATGTCCAAACCATCTCAATCTGGCTTCTCTGACTTTGTCTCCAAAACAACCAACCTGAGCTGTTCCTCTGATGTGCTCATTCCTAATCTTGTCCATCCTTGTCACTCCTAAACTGAACCTCAACATCCTCATCTCTGCTACTTCCATCTCTGCCTTAAACAATATAAAACATACATTCATGTGGCGACGGCTTTCTGTCAAATCAAATAAATTTCCTCAACATTTCAGTCCAAAAATGAAAGTGTACTAAATGAAAGTGTACTGAATTATGAGTGTTTTTGTGCGCTGATCTCTCCTCCTGAAATGTTCAGGTGCACATTCAGAATGCCACGCTGGCTGGTGGAGTTGCTATGGGAACGGCAGCGGAGTTCATGATCTCGCCGTACGGTTCTCTGATCGTCGGCTTCTGCTGCGGCATCATCTCCACCTTCGGGTACCTGGTGCTCACGGTGAGTGGGAACCATCCTGGAAAACTGTCGTAGACCTCATAAAACGATGGACGCAGTGCAGTGATTCGGATCGTTTCACCGTCTCGGATCTTTGAGTCCCGTTCAGCAAAATGAACGAATCTTTTTTCGGGTCATTTCATTTATTTTAGGAAAATACCAATAAAATGTTGTGTGTTTCTTCCCTAACACATTTAGTATATACACAAACCCAGATCACACTACAAATAAGAGAAAACTATAATGCTTGAAGACAAAAACATATTTTAATTAAGCCCATCTGGGTCTTTCAGTCTGGTTCAGCTCAGCTCTGATCTGTGTTTAGGTTAAAGTCTCATCATTCCTCACATTTCTTCTCTCTGATGGTAACGAGTTCAGTCCGGCCCCGGGGCCTTCTGTCACGTGACACTCCCTAATATTTACCAACACAATATGAGCCGAAACCTACAAGATTCATTCTTTTCCCGAGTCCTCCGCTTCTTTCGTTCTTCTGTCACGTGAATCTCCTAATATTAACCAAATGCAGTTTGAGCCGGAAACAGAAAAGAACGAAAGGACCCAAAGGACTCGAACAAAGAGAACTAATCTTTTCTGTTTCCGGCTCGTGACGCTCCGTAACGTTAACCAAATGCAGTTTGAGCCGGAAACAGAAAAGATGAGATCTTTTTCGAGTCCTCCGGCTCCTTTCGTTCTCTCATCATTAATGATGAGCGCGTTACGCTCAGAAAACCAGAAGAATGCTGCGCATGCGCCACTGAACGAAACCGTCTCCGACACGATTCCTTCCTACAGAGTCACATTAAAGAGTCGTTCAAAAAGAACGAATCGTTCATGAATGATGCGTCACTAATGCACATCGATAATAATAATCACGTAGTGACCTTGATTTTCATGAAATAAAGGAACTCTTGTTGTAGGGACGCCATCGTCCAACAATTTCAAGGATTTCTTACTAGAGAACACTTTAAATTTTTAGAGCATCATCTTTTTTCATTTGTTTATTTATTACTTTTTAAAAGTTTAATGCCTTTCTTTAATTACTATATAAATATTTATTTTTTTGTATTACTATAAAATATGTTTAATAGTTTTTAAAATTACTATAAGAAATGTTCAACAAGAACGAATCGTTCATGAACGACGCATCACTAATGCAGTGTTCATGGCAGCACTTTTATGGGGAAAGATCGTTCACTTGATTGGGTTACCACGAGACAATGCAAACCGGACGTTCGGGGGTTAGGAGGGTTGATTTATCTTAGTTCTGCACTGCACACTTACTGCCTTTTGACTTTATAGGGCTGAAAGGCCTTGGTGCCGCATCAATGACAA
The DNA here is from genome assembly GCA_900490495.1 of Danionella dracula. NCBI lineage: Eukaryota > Metazoa > Chordata > Actinopteri > Cypriniformes > Danionidae > Danionella > Danionella dracula. The sequence continues at coordinate 46,924 of UELW01000333.1, read as the reverse complement.
ACTCCTCCGATAACTGAAGTGTGTTTCACTCTCTACACAACAAAGATTCACCCGCTGCTTTCATCAAACTTCACCTTGGACCGCATTTTCCAAAACCCCTGGTTAAGCTGCACCTATGCTCTGTGCACGTGTGGAAACAAAGCATAACCGTGTACATAATAATAACCACGTACATGTGCACAGGGCCTGAAATTATTGGAATAAAAAAAGTTTTTGCTAAGGACAGACTTGTGCTGGGAATTGTAACTTGGTTTTAAAACAAGTTTTTATGAGCTTGTACATTGAAATATTAACAACTTTTTAAAACTGGAATAGCCATGAAATGGCCATGTTGCCATCAGGGCTTTAAAAAGAAAAGAAAGAAAGAAGAAAGGACCCAACCAACTTCAGAAAGTCTTTGTTTTTATATCAGAAATGGTTTTAAACACGGAGAACCAGAAGGACCTGTCAAGGATACCTTTAAATGTGGAATGTGGCCATCTCTTCCCGTGAACGGCTGGATTTATGCTTTTTAACAGCGAATTTGTGAAGGACTTTTCTGACATTTTTCTGACCTTGAGCCAGCTGTTGTATTTTTAACAAAAGTCAGGGAAGCATAGCTCAACGCTGTGTTTCTATCCTTCTAGCCCTTCATGGAGAAATATATGAAGATCCAAGACACGTGTGGCATCCACAACCTCCACGCTATGCCGGGGGTCCTGGGGGGCGTGGTGGGGGCCATCACAGCTGCTGTTGCCAGTGATGGTGTCTATAGCCATGAAGGGTGAGACCGAGTTTAAGTTCAACAACCATTTAGGGTGGTGGCATGCTGCATTCACACTCATCTCTCGAGTGGAGATGAAGGTGTTTAGGAAGGACACGACCGCAGCATATCTTTACTTCTTCTCTGAACCATTGTTTTTCTCCACCTCGTTTCTTGTCTTCTTCACGCAGGTGTCCCTCAAACCCGTCCACTTTTTCTGAACATTTCCACTTGTAGATACACAGTAAAATCTAATGTGTTAAATTCACACTGCTCTGAGTCTATTTGGTCCTACTCTAAATGGAGTTAAATTAACACTGAGCTTGTCTACTTGAACCATAAAACATTTAAGTTAAACTCTTATTTTTTGTTACAAGGTGAGGAGGAAAATAGAGGTGATGTTTTTTATAGTGAAATACAAACATTTATCACGATGTACAAGTTTTCGGTGAATAATCAGTGGTTTAGATGATAACCTCATTGATGATTTAACTCTATTTAGAGTGTATTTGGTTTTACTCTGGATAGAGTTAATTTTACTGTCAGGATTTTACTGTGTATATACACATTTCTAGCTTACTGGCTTTAGCTAACATAATGTCAATTGAGTAGTAAAACTGTTTTTTAACTCACCGGGTTCTTTGACGTCTACTTCCTGACTTCCAAGGAAGATATTTTTTGTGTGTTTCTGTCATTATTAAAATAGTCTGTGGAGTCATAAATGACTGGATGTCTGCACACGAAAAAGAAAAAAAAAATTTCCCCCTCTCAAGAAATTACACGCCACTATAATATAGATTTTCCTGATTGGTAGAAGTGGTTCAAATGCTCGTGAAAGTTAGCAATTGTCAACTCGGCGAGCTCCTGATTGGTAATTAAATCTGTGTGAAATAAACACCTCAAACTCTCTTCTTTTTCCTTCTCTCAGGCTGGTGCACACCTTCGATTTCACCGGAGACTTTGCAAAGAGGGCTCCCGGCACTCAAGGAGGCTTCCAGGCAGCCGGTCTCGCTGTCGCTCTCGCTTTTGGAATCATAGGAGGAATTATTGTAGGTCAGTATCCAAAAAAGCTTCTTCTTCTTTGTGCCTTACGTGTTAATATCCCAGCTGATAACTTACATTTCTGTAGTGATTGTCAGTCACGAAAAGAAGACATTATAACTCTGGAAAAGAGACATTCAGGTTTATTTTTAGGTCGTAGGATCAGCATACAGAAATGCTGCAGCTCCAAACTCAAACTGCATGAGTTTTGATGGTGGTGTATGGCAGTGCTTTAGAACTTTGGTCAAAGTTACATGCAACATTTAGATGCATTCAGGTGGTTTTAACCACAATGTAAAAAACATCATCCATTTCTTGTGCTGACACATTATCCATATGGTTCATAGTTTAGTTGATAAAATTGCAATTACGTTTTTATCTTTTTCTTTCTGAGTTTGGAGCTGCAGCATTGCTGTATGCTGAGCCTACGATCTAAAAATAAACCTGAATGTCTCTTTTCCAGAGTTATAATGTCTTCTTCTCCATGACTGACAATCACTCCAGAAATGCGTAACATGGATATTTTACAAATCTCAACAACCTTTGACACATGATTGCTCTGAAGAGGTCACATTGCAATGTTTTGAATCAGCGCGTAATTAACATTAATTCAATAAACTCATTGTGACGTCATCTTTTATTCTATATATATATTTATTCTATTTATCAGGGATCCCCAAATCTGCTCCTGGAAGTCCGGAGCCTCCAGAACCAGATTTGGCGATCTATATAATGTAATTAACACACCTTTAAACCGCCTCTCTCTGTGTCAGAGCATTACCAACAGCTCAGCAGTGTTCAAACTAAACTGAAAACACCAATCTGTGTGTCCAGGCTGCATCCTGAGGCTTCCCATTTGGGGAGACCCAGAAGATGAGAACTGTTTTGATGATGAGGCCTACTGGGAGGTGAGTCTCAATCTGGATTTCACTAAAAGAGCTGGTTTCCTTTTTAGAGAACACCAAAGTACCAACAATCATGCTCAATGGGGACTCAATTTGGATAGTTGAGCTCACTTAATCATAGATCCAATTCTTTTAATATAATGACGTCTTTATCTAATGTACCTTAATGAACTTTAGATTCATCTAAACGAGCTTGAGTTTTTAAAATATTTAAATTTTTCAATATTTTTGCTTTTTTGACTAATTTATTCCTTCGCTTAAAGTGTTTGTTCGGACTGATATTTGTACTCGGTAGTTCATTAAACAGTATTCTGTAAGTGTTTTGGTGTCTTCGCAGGTGCCTGAAGATGAAGAAAGTATTCCTCCTATTCTAGAGTACAGCAGTCACATGGTCGGCAAAAACCTGGACATGATGTGAGTTGATACGCAAACATATAACTACTATATTAAACACCAGTTACTGTAGCTTTTGAGTTTTCATTTTCTACTGAATATTCTGTTGGGTGGTACAAGTACAAGCGATTGACAAAAGTAATGACGAAAAAAATCATTGTTTTGTACTTGTAAATGACATTTTTATAGTTTCTGCATGTTACTACGACTGACTTTCATTCCTCTTCTTTCTAGAGCAGACCTCCAATTTTCCAGGTGTCCCTCCACCTGCTCTCTACTCTCACTACAGATTACAATGTCATCTGCAAACATCATTGTCCATGGAGATTCCTGTCTGACCTCATCTGTCAACCTGTCCATCACCATAGCAAACAAGAAGGGACTCAAAGCCGATCCTTGATGTAGCCCCACCTCCACCTTGAACTCCTCCGACTGACCTGCAGCACATCTCACTGTTGTCATACTCCTCTCATACATATCCTGAACTACTCTGACGTACTTCTCTGCCACTCCTGACATCCTCATACAGGACCATAGCTCCTCTCTCGGCACCCTGTCATACGCTTTCTCTAAGTCCACAAAGACGCAGTGCAGCTCCTTCTGACCTAACTCGTACAACATCAAATTAATAAAAGTAACTTTTAAGCTCTTACTTTTTAAAAATTGTGTCCCTCAATTTTGATGTTTAAACTTATAGGAGTCCTTTAGACTCAGGTGTAATCAACGGGCTGCTCTGAAAAAGTAATCATTAAAACAAACCGAGTGCAAAGTAAAATAAGAGGGCCTAAGACTGAACCCTGAGGAATTTGTTTCTGCAAACAAATTCAAGGATCAGAACAGACTTTCTGAAACCAATCTCTGGATTCCCTTACACTGTACTGCACGATCCAAATCAAGCTCAGGATCTGGTGTCCGTCACTCATGGCTGGAGTTATCTGTGATTGACAGCGGATCATGTGATCGGCCGCTGAAGGAATGTACAGTTGCAGACTGAAAAGGCCAGAGATGGTCATGTGCCACCTGTTATCTTGACAATGTGATTCCGATACCGATCTCCGGCCACGCTTCTGCTCACATGCTCTTCACACACACCTCCAGAGCTGCTGCGGGAGCCACATGCTCTCAAGCCACGCATGAAGACACGCCTGCTTTGCTTGTCGAGACACGAGACACGGCTGCTGACCAACGTCATGGAGATGCAGATTCAATTGTTACAAGCAAACATCATTTAAACTTGTGCGCTCTTAGCTTTACTTTGTAATTCATTTGTAAACTGTAGCTTTCAGAACCATCCCAGCTAACAAATGTATGTTACAAGAACGTTACCGCTCACGTCGCATAAACGTTAGTTTGTCCAGTTTCTTAACGTTCTGCGAACATTCTCTCAACGTTATTAACACGTCTTTAGATCATTCATCACTCTCAAAAAACATTCTAGGAATGTTCGGAGAATATTGTTTTTTACTTTACCGCTATTTGAATGTTACTAGAACGTTCTTTTGGAAACGATGTGAGAGTGTAACATGTAGACAACCTTTAAAGAACGTTAGCGAATGTTGCGAGAACGTTCCCTGTTTAGTATTTAAAACTCTTGTATTCACAACTTTAACGAGAGAGTTTAAATGTAAAATGTAACGTTCTCAAGCAAACTTAAAAACTACAAATCATAATCTGGGTCAGAAAGCTATACGTCAAAGAATAAGTGTACTTAGTCTAAACACTTTTTAGACAGCAAGTAGCACTGCGACAAAAAGAGATGCGCATGTAATATACAATATTTTATGTAGTTCTATAAAAGCATGGTTAATGTTTTTTTTTTGTAACGGACATCATACGAGACCTTTGGGTCACCAGTTTAGATTTAAATGTTAACCCAACACTGTTGTGTCAAAAAATACTTAAAAAAATACTAAGAACAACGCAACATTAGCACATGGTAATCTAAAGTGAAATTAGGTTATAAGTTTCTCTTACTAGTTTAATTTCCGTTTAAAGTTGGCATCGTCGGCGGTGTGTGCATTCTGTGTGTGCGACGGCGGTGTGTGCGAGATGTAAGCATCACGGTGGTGCAGTGGGTAGCACGGTCGTCTCACAGCAAGAAGGTCGCTGGTTCGAGCCTCGGCTGGGGCAGGTGGCATTTCTGTGTAGAGTTTGCATGTTCTCCTCGTGATCGCGTGGGTTTACTCCGGGTGCTCCGGTTTCCCCCACAAGAACAAAGACATGCGATAGAAGTGAATTGAGTAAAAACAATTGTCCATAGTGTTAAAGTGTGAATGAGTGTGTGTAAATGTTTCCCAGCGATGGGTTGCGGCTGGAAGGGCATCTGCCGCGTAAAACATATGCCAGAGAGTTGGCGGTTCATTCCACTGTGGCGACCCCGAAAGGGAAGAAAGTCGACATGAAGATGAATGAATGAAGTCGAGATGTTAAAATTATTTTTTTTTGTCATTTTAGTGTGTATGTATGCGTGTGTGTGCGTGTGTGTGTGTGCGTGTGTGCGTGAGGGTGTGTGTGTGTGTGTGTGTCAACCGTTCCTAGTAAAATCCTCATTAAATGTTATTTTTCATCCTTCAGGTCCAACTCAAACTTTAATGGAGCAGAGCTAAAGTGAGAGCTGAGGAAAACCGGTTGAGCCTCTTCACATCCTCGGACACAAAAATCACACGAAGAAACAAAGTGAAACTTCCTCAGACAGTTTATCAACTCTATTCTGCCTTTGTGAGGTACTGACCTGTCTGCTGGGTCCTCAAACTAACCTAAGACTTTAATTTCTCCAACTAATGATTCTAAACCTTTAGCACCAGCGCAGGTCTAGCCTTCAACTGTGTTGAGTTTCAAGAATGCAAATCTACTGTATACACTGTCATGTTTACTGCAGCGTTTATGAATTTGCAGCGTTTATGAATTTATTCCACATATTTATTTATCTTGAGTTGTTTTCATGTGTACAGTGATTTTATATTTTTCAGAGCTAATGATAATCATATTTGAAACGTGAGAATATCTTTAAATTAAGCATGTTTTTAAAAATCTATGTCTAAAGCAATGGAATGTTTTACACTATTACTGTTTACCTTACACTGAGCATTATTAAATACATGTAAACTATTAAAATGATTTCATGACTTATTTCTTTATGTTCTTATTTTTAAATATATTCTTATTTCTGTGACTTGTGTTTCTTTAATTTAAACCCTTCTTTCTAGGAAGAGGGGTGCCAGCAGGGGTGACCACGATTTGGGATTTTATTACCCAAATATTTAACATTTTACACCATATATTCGACCGCTATTTCTAGTTTAAATAGCCCTATAGGCACATAAATAAAAAGATAATTCTGTGCCAGTCCTGCTAACATTTAGTGCCACTTATATTTATTTGTAGTCTTCAGACAGATATTCACTATTTAACCCTAATTTCCCTAATTATTTTAAGAAACGCTAACTCTCAGTACCACCCTGAATGTAGGATATTGTATGTAGTTCGACTTTAAGTTCGCTAGACTTTAATAAAATGGTTTAAATGTGAAAAGTACATATCTGAATACGTCATAGCCTTAACAAAAGTACATCATTTTGCTCGGAAAGTAGCTTAGTTTCCAAACAGCACAAATGTATATTACTTAGTCTGCAAAGATACAAAAGACATCTGATGGTAAAACAATGAAACACAAACTGGACAATAATGACCCATTGTTGAACATTTTATTTTGAACATACTTTTATTTAAGTCAAAGTTGGGATTTATATTTTACCTCAACTTCGTTCGCAGTCATACACAAACAAATCAACGAAACCCAGACTAAACTAAAGTAAAAGTAGGCCTTTTACTGGTAATTATCATTACTCTTATTCTTATGTTTTATTCTCTGCGTGTGTAATGCTCTTAACTCTCTTAAAGCTAGTTTTAATGTGCGTTTGAGTGCTGCGGTATTTGACCACGTGGTGGCAGCACACAACCACCCAAATCAAAACGTCACAACAGGTTGAGATGGTAAAATTACGTTTGGTTTGGAGATTTTAAACTTACTAATTTTATTTGGAAAATTTCATATTTATAAATACAGAAGTTCACATTTCAAACCTTGTTTGAAGGCGCTTTTGAGTGGTTTTAAATTATATTTGGAATCCTTACAGTTTGGTGACAGTGATAAATGCAAAAATATTTATTGTTTGTCAATGAGTTGAATTTATACTAATATGCAAAGTGTAAACCCTTGTTGTATTCCTTTTGTTTTGTTTCTTTTGTAGGTTATTTTATTATTAGTTATTTTTGGATGTCTTGATGTTTGTACACTGTGTTTGTTGGCAAAAAAACAAAAATAACATTTGGTTTGGCACTCTGATTACAGTAAGATTTTTTCTTTCCGGATTACAATTAAAATGTAGTTTAAAACTAGTATTTCGACCAAGTTAGTTAGATCAAAATTGATATTAACTTGTTAACCCTCGTGTGTTCATTTTATTGATACTCAGGCGGAGTTTGTGGGTCTGCTGGAAGCAATGATTTTTAATCGCAATCAAGACATTTTATGTCAAAATACTTAAAAGATATGTACATTAGCCCGGAAACAAGTGATTTAAACAGCAAATATACATTATTTATAGTTTTTTTAAGCTTATTTCTTCACATTTAGAGTTTAAACCACGTGTGGTGTTCTTTAACAGGGTTGGAGGCTCTGCTGGAGCCGTTGCATTTTGAGTTTTTTAAGAAACGATCATAGAATTTAATACTAAAATCTAAACTTGTATGTTTTTGTGTGATTGATGTTTGTGTGGAAAGACAGAATAAGGATAAAGAATCTAGGATTTTCTCTCTTTTACACGCTCCGGGTCCAGTAGAGCTCGTGTGTAATATAAATGTGGAGAGATAGATACAGTGAGGGCTCATAAAAATCTGTTCTGAGACGTTTCTCACAGAAAATTAACCAAAGCCAGTGAATCTCAGCTCCAAACAATAAACGCTTTATATACTTTTCTTTTGATGAACACTGGTTCCACAGACCCGAACCCCACACATGGCAGTCAACATGTTTGAAATATAATAAAACAAGCTACTTAAATTTAGCTTTAATTGAAAAGCGTCATCTGCAAATAACATACTTCACCCTTATATTACATTTAACATCATGGCTGGAAATAGTGCGAAAATGTCATCTCAAGTAAGAACGCCACAACTTCAGCAAAAAAAAATTTATCAACAAGTGAAGTTACCCATTGCAAATTAAAAAGTAATTTAAAAAAAAGTATAGTTTGTGAAAAATGCTGCTCAGAAATCTCCAGTACTGAGGAACTTTTTTCTTTCTTTCTATTCTTTTTTTTTTACAGCAGATACCAAAGTAGTTGGAAAAAAGACAAGGAGATGTGTAACATCACATTAAACATTCAATTTAACAATTATTTTTTCTCAACTGAAAGTCTTGGAGTTGCGTTACATATTGTGTTAATATTGTATGCTAAAATTCTCATTTTTTTTGTTAAAGTTTTCATTTAAAGTTTTATTTTGATATCAGCAACTCTCTGATCTTTTACATTAATGATATAAATTGTTCCACAAACCTTATTTCTATCCTAAAATGATCTAGATTTGAATCTAGATTGTTTTAAATTGCATACCAAGAATGAATTGATTTCAAAATCGGGAGGGGTAATAGATACACGTAAACCAGTTAAACTCTAACATCCATGCAGATCTGATATCCAGTTTTATTTCAATATCATATTTTATATTAAATATTATAATTTTATATAGAGCATCCAGTTTTTGTCAACGTTTGCTGCAGAATTCAGCTAAATTCAGTTGCTGCTGCTTTTTAATAAATGGAATTACTTTAAACCCTAGGGTTCGTTTAATCGGATCTAATTGTTCTAAGATTATTGGTGGATTTTAGTATAATTTTGCTCAACTAGGGTTGTTTATTTTATTTGAGTGCTGATCAGATAGCTGGAGTGGGAGTGTGAGGGGTGTTGCGCTGGTCAGCTGCACACGCGCAGGTCCTTGTGGCCCTCGGGACACACTCCTCTATCTCATGCTAATTGATCTGCTTGTTACGGGTCAAGCGGGGTCAACTGGCTCGTTTCCTGATCGATCACCGGTCTGTGGCGTTTAATGAACTTCCCAAACTCTCTCCCTGAGTGAAGGAGCCCAGCCGGAAGCAAGAGATTGAGAGGTTTTCTGTTGTTGACACTTTCTGAATTGATTAGAAGTGCTTCTTTTCTGCTGATCGTTACACTGCTGAGACTCTGTCTCCAGGTAAGCCGATAAAATTCACCCTGTTAATGAAATCTCAGTTAATCTACCCAGATAGCGTTTTTTTTATTTGACTCAGATCCGTGTTTTTGCTTTGCCACAATGATTTTTGAACAACTAAACTAACATCAGGATTTCAGACAAGGACCACACATGGGCCAGAACTGGGCCAAGTCTTAGCCATGTTACCATAAAATGTATATCTTATGTGCCGCATTAAATAATAGTTCAGTAGTTAAACTTCTGCCAGATTGGATCCATGGTCAAACCGTATGCCAGTTCCACATTTCTACAAGAGTAGTTGCATTCCTGGAGAAGTAGAGCAGATATAGAGTGGGTTGTTAACATAACACAGTTTTCACCATCATTCCATGTTTTTATTAACTTGGGATTGAATGTTGAGGTCATATGAGACAGCGCTCAGCCACATCTGGTCCGGGTGTTTTTGCTATCAGGGTATATGGTGAAGATCTGGCCCAGACCTGTTCAGCCATGAAACATCTCAACTACAAGAGACAGCTATCAGCCACATTTGGCCCAAGTCTTTTTGCTATCAGGGTATAAGGTGACGATCTGGCCCAGATCTGCTCAGCCATGAATCAATCTCAACTACAAGAGACAGCTATCAGCCACATTTGGCCCAAGTGTCTTTGTTTTCTGGGTATATTGTGACAATCTAGTCCAGAGGTGCTCAGCCATGCCACATCTCAGCCACATCCCCTTTAAAACACATGTATTTGTGTTAACTCCAACTTTGACATCCTAAAATCAACTCTCCAAGTTTTTCCATGTGCTGCTTTGCTAGAAATTGACACGATTCCTTAGGGATGAGGCACAGGTGCCAGTGTTTCCAGTAAGAAAAACTCACACACAAGAGTCGAGTCTCTCCTCCTCTTTAATCAAACTCGTCTGCTGCCAGGAGAAGAGGTGCTTGGTGTCGCTCCTGTAACAGAGATGTTGAATTTAATCCCTCTTGTAAAGGCCAGCAGGCAGGTGAGTGACCCGGCGAGCGCCCACTGCTCCACACTTGGATCACTTAGCTCAGAGACTGTGTGCGGAACCACTTGGCCCTCCTTTGTGCCGTGTGGCTGAAAAGCTGTGGAAAGCCTGTAATCAGATTAAAGATGGCCAGGATGAAGGGGTGTTTTTTCATTCTTGTTCCTGAAGGGATCGGGGAGGGAGAGCCCCTCTAATCAGTACCTGCCATTGAGGAGCAGCAGAGGAGCTAAATAACTCTGCAGGGAGTGCGCTTATGAGAGCCTCAGGGACAAATTGGGCTGTTGTTGCATGGGTGGAATGCTGGGCAGTTGGTGAGGGGTGATGGAGGAAAGGTGGTGTCTTTTATTCAGTGTTCGTTCCCCTCATGACCTGATGATTATACCACTCTTGTGTGCTGATTGGAGCATCTGTGCTGAAAGATCTTGTTTTTAACCCAGAGTCTGCCACAGAATCCTTCTTTGCTTGTGAAAAAGGGGGAAACCAGGATTTGATCCCATCACGGAAGATCCGTTCATGTGGATATTGAGTTCCAGAAGAAGAATGCAGTAATTTATAATCATGGACTTCCTTGCATGTATTGGTTCATCTATTTTGTATTGTATTCACTAACTTAATAGATAATTTAATTGAATATCAAGGAATTAACACGTTTTTAAAAATATTGCTTTCCCTGGGGAAATAAATGATTTATTACAAAATGTATTAAGTAAATAGTTCTTGTTGCTCAGTAGGACATAATAAAACAACAGGAATGCTTTGAACATACTCATACAACTTACATTTCAACAAATATTATTTAATTCATTTTTAATATTTTTATTTTGTATCATTTCTAATCAAGCCATTCTGATATACTAGCACACTAGTAAGTGTCTTGGTAATGCTAATGGTCAAAGTGAGATAGTCATGCTAGTAAAATACTAATGAGTCACTAGAGCTTTGTTATAATGACATGCTAAGTCATTGATTTAAGCATTAATAGTTTCATAATAATTAAATGCTAAGTCATGCTAGCAACTTGCTGGTGGTATAAGTAATTATAGTACTATTGCTTATATAAGTAGCAGGTTGCTAGCAAGAATTGGCATGATACTATGAAGGAAGGACAATTAAAATTAAAGGTCAAACTAGCCACATGCTGTTGACATAAACCATTATAGCTTCATTACCATTTCATGCTAAGTCACTTGACCATCGCACTAATTACCTGCTTTCCAGTTAATCCCATACTAAGTCTTGCTTGCAACTTGCTATTGACCAAAAAAATATATAGTTTCATCATAATTACATGCCAAGTCATGCTAGCAACTTGCTAGTGATATAAATAATAGCGTCATCACAATTACATGTTAAGTCATGCTAGCAAATTGCTATTGACATAAGACACGATAGCTTCAAAAACATGTCATTCTAAGTCACTTGAACATCACGTTAATTAATTGCTTAATAACATGCTAAGTCTTGCTTGCAACTTGCTACTGACATAAAAAACTACAGTTTCATCCCAAATGCCTGCTAAATCATGCTAGCAACTTGGTATTGACATGACATATTAGCTTCAGTAACATGTCGCGCTAAGTCACTCAGGAATCATGCTAATTACCTTTAAGTACATGTTAAGTAAAAATATGGTAAGCCAGGTTAGCGCAGAGTTTAAGGAGGGTTGTCATCCTAGCAAGGACGCAAGTGTAGCATTATGCTAATTACATCAGGCTAGCTTCATAATCTGGTGTTTGGATTATTGCAAATAACCTTGCAGTTAATTTCAACATAATGCTAATGATATGGAAAGTCATGAACGCTTCATGCTAATGATATATCAAGTCAACCTAACAACACAGTAAGCCTTTTAATTAATTGAATTGTTAAAATGAAGTGCTTAGTCATTCTAGCAACATTCTGATCTCATGCTAAGTCATACTAGCAGTGTGATAATTAAATGTTAAGTCATAGCTACCAACATGCTAATAACCTCTTATATCCTGCTAACATAATGTAATTAGCATGCTAATTCATGCTAGCTACACTTTAATGAATTCAAGTCAATGCTTGTCAGAAGAAAAGTAGTTGTTTTGTCATGCATTCATTATACAATTACACAAATCAAGGCAAGCTCATGGGAAATATCCCCGTGTTGCTATTCTGAGGCTAATATTGAAATGCAACCTTCCCAAACGAACAGTAAATGTAGTAAAAAGCTTTCAAACTTTCTACCATTTTCCACACCATTTCAATCATTAATTCAAAGGTTTCCTTCAACCGTTACGAACGTTGTTGTTTTTATCCAGTCTACAAAGTCTACAAACATACAAAAACGATGTTTATTGATGTTGTTTGTAATTAAGGGTTTTTGTAGTTTTCGATAAAGCCGATGGGGTTGAATTGTATACATAACCTGTGAGGTCTCGTTCTGAATTCACATTTGCAAACTATTTTACTATTTACTTAATCCTCAAATTTGATTTGAGGAGGAAAAGGAGGGCTGAAATTGAGAATTCAAGCATATTTTACAAAACTAAATAACAATTTTAGTCCAGATGGTCATTGACCTGATGGTCACTGGAGCACTGTTGTGTTAATGTGAAATTCTTTACATTTCTCCTTCAGTCATGTGAATATAAATCCACTCTTTCATGGATTGTTTTCCACAAGTGCAGCAGAGAAAAGTCCATAGCATCATAGGCCTTCAAAACCTGGTTGAGCTTGTCATGCTAATCCTCATCGTTTGTCCCCTTGTTAGAGAGCTTTCATCCCTTGTGTGTTGGTTTTCCCAAACTGCTTCTCATGTCAGCCGTTCCTTCATCTGTATTCATGGTCTTCTTACATCAAGAGCATCGCGCCTCGTTAAAACTCAATCAGGCTTTTTCACTGGGACATGACCCCCTCTGCATGGGTCAAAGGGTCAGGTCCGAGAGAATATGACCCTGTGGACAATAAATATAGGGGTTTATTTGCCCCAGAGCATGGCAGTCCCATCCTTTGATTCAGATACGAGAAGAAACGAATCAGGGATTAAAGTGAAGTGGTCAATAAAGACGAAGCTCAAAATAAAGTGTTCTTCCAATTAGAGGATCCATCTGGATTGGGAAATGCGTTAATGATTGTGGGAGAACGGGGTCTCATGATGAGAGGGATTTTGAGAGGTTTTACAAATGGAATTATGTGGGGTGCAAATTTGCTATAGTATAGCGATTTTTTTTTAGCACAAACCGTACAGCAGGATCTTACTTAGCCACAGAACCGATCCAATTTTTGATGATGCTTGAAATGGAAAAAAAACGTAACTTCCAGAAAACATTCCAAACTCAACATGAAGTCGGACGGTCTGCATGAGCAAATATAGGTTCATATCTGGTTCAAACACAACATGTCACTCACGTTTAGAGTCCTGGATGGACGGATCTTTAGATGCTATTTAATGCACTGTTCATGAGACTTTTTCAAGTCGTGTTTTAGCATTGTTCCCCATCAGAAATATGCTTCGAGTCATATTCAAATTGGTTCATGCATGTTTGTGCATTCCTATTTTCTTTTTCTTGGAGCTCAAAATGACTCTGGCTGTAGCCACGCGCAGTGACCATAGCACCACCCATTAGCCAATCAGATGAAGCGCTAATGCAAAATACCTTTGCATTTTTTTACATTGCTGTCAATGTGAACCTTCTCACCTTCTGGAATCAACCTCTAGTGTTCAGAGGGTGAACTGCAGTTAAAAAAAGTGAAAACCCAAAACCCATCCATCCATCCATCCATTTTCATGTCGGCTTTTTCCTTTTCGGGGTCGCCACAGCGGAATGAACCGCCAACTCTCTGGCACATGTTTTACGCGGCGGATGCCTTTCCAGCCGCAACTCATCGCTAGGAAACATTCACACTTTAACACTATGGACAATCGTTCTTACTCAATTCACTTATACCGCATGTCTTTGGACTTTGGAGAAAACCCACGCGATCATGAGGAGAACATGCAAACTCCACACAGAAAAGCCAACCGACCCAGCCGAGGTTCGAACCAGCGACCTTCTTGCTGTGAGACGAGCGTGCTACCCACTGCCCCACCGTGACGCTCCGCTCAAAACCAAAATAGGAGAATAAAAAAACCATAAACCATAACGAAATAAAAAGTTTCACAGAAACAAAACCAATTTGAACCTTTTTAAACAGACTTGTAATTTCGATATGACAAACAGAGCTCTTTACTCTCTTTAGCTCTTTCACTGGGTTTAAATCAGTTAGAACTAACACGAGTTCGCTCCAAACAGAGAGTCTGCTTTCAGCTACTATGCTGCCTGCAGCTGGAACCAGCTTGCAGAAGATATTAGAGGGGCTAAATCTTTATTCACACTTAAATCCAGACTAAAAACTAATCTATTTACATGTGTTTTACTGACTGATAGCTGCTGTCCGAACAGTGCTGTACTTTAAGCCTATGTTTTTTTCTTCTATTCCATTAATTTTTTAATGCTTTTCAATTTGGGTTTTTAATCCCTGTCCTTACGTTATTGTCTGTATAATCTGTTTTTATCTGTTTGGAGAGTCTAAATCTAGAATAAAAACTCATCTATTTAAATGTGAGTCCAAGTAGCACTGCACTTATGAAATTCTGTTTTGCACTTTTTATTAGAATATTGTTTTTTTTTTATTTCATATATGTTTAATTCTTTCGTAAAGCACTTTGAATTGCCAATGTGTACCAAAATGTGCTTTACAAATAAAACAGCCTTGGCTTGCTTTGAAAAAGAAACAATGCAGAAATGTACTCACAGCAAACAGGACTGCTCTGCTCCTCATTAAAACATATGCATACAACCTTATTTCATTTTTATAATCCTCCTCTTCCCCCGTCTTCAATAAGCTTTTCAGTCTGCAATATGGCAGAGGCGTGTAATCAATAGACCAACACATCTGCCGCGCTTTAGAATCACGAAGCTTTCCCCTGTTCTCCCTGTTTTTCCCACCCCAGAGTGACAAGCCCTCTAAATGAGGATCTTAAGCCATGTCAGCACTAGAATTACAACTAATTATGAGGTGGAACTGACGATTATGGCCGGCTGCTTTAAGCTGGTGCTCGGGGCAGAAAGGGGACTAATTGGTCAGAATAAAGTGATTGGTTCCTTTGATCGATTCCTCTGTTGAATGACAGACGGGGCAAATTATGTTCCCCCGGCGGACTTGGAAAAAGGTTTGCTAGCTGCCTGGTGTAAGGAAGAAAAGAGGAGAGCTGTGAGGAAGGTATGATCTTACAGAGCAAGCTGTCGAGATAAGAGCGAGGAGTGAAGGCAACACCTCTCTCTCTGTTCCCACATCTGCTGAGGAGAATGTGTGTTTGAGGGGATGGGTGGAGGAACCACGCAGTTTTTTTTAGCTACAAGTGTCTTTATTGTAAACTGGTGCTGTTTTTGCAGCTCAAAGCTAAAAGTATGTTGTTTGTTTGTAAATGAATCTCAATCATTGGTTTCACGTTTGTTTGTTTGTGTGACTGGGACAATGCAGATAACATCTTAGATGGCCTACATACAAGCTACCACGCAGTAACATTTACAGTGTTAAATTGACTCTGTTCTGAGTGTATTTGGTCCTACTCTAAATAGAGTTAACTGAACACTGACTCCTTCAACTTGAACCTTGAAAAGGTTCAATTAAACTGTTTTTTGTTAAAGTGAAATACAGACATTTATTACTAAGTACAAGTTTTACATACAATAAGAATCAGTGGTTTTGATATTTTAACTCCAGTTGAATGTTATTTTCTACTCTATTCAGCGTGTATTTGGTCCTACTCTGGATAGAGTTCATTTTACTGTGTAGCTAAAATTCGCTGATTTGCAGCTCCAGTCCCTGGTTAGGCTTTTAAAATTAATACAAACCTTAACTAAAGTTCAAAATTACCAGAGGTGACTAGAGTGTCCAAAAAAAAAAAAGTATTTCTGAAAATATTTACTCAAGTAAGAGTAAAAGTAACTCTCAAATGATTTACTTGAGTACGAGCAAAACTGTACATAAACAAAACTAGCTGTAAACTCGTGCATCAGCCGCTTCAACATCTCACGTAAAAAAATAGCTTCATTAAATTTATTTCAATGATATTAATAATGGGAGAACACAGCTGAAATTAAACTAAGTAAATGTAACTCAGATGTAACTAAGTAAAAGTACAGATATTTCACAAAGTATTTACTTGCGTAAAAGTAAAAGTGCACATTTTTAAAAGTACCCAAAAGTAGTAGTTACTGTAAAAACTCACCTCGACCCACCTCTGAAAATTACACTAGATGAATAAATACAAAAATACAGATGAAACACTCACATTTCGAACGTCACATGATGTAAGAACACGTTGTGGGATTGGTGGAGCCGTCACCCAGAGAGACAGAGAAGAAGAGAGCATTCAGTGATTGGTGGACGCCATCCGGGTAGCGATGAGGAAGAAAAGGTGTCGTGTGATTGGTGGTTGTCACTCATCTGAATACTCATCGAGGCTGTGTTAAGCGAGCGTGATCGATGCTGAGAAAAGACTGTATGCAACACTTCTTTGTGAACAATCTCTTCCTATTGGCTAAATTCTTTCTACACAAATGTCGCTTTATGAAAACACCTCGTTCTCTCACACACTTCCTGAAGGACCTGGGGATTGTTACTTCTTCACTCTGCCCCCTAATGGACAAAAAGGCTTCCGTATTAGCCAACTTTCTGGAAAACTTTTGTGTAGTAACCCCCTGCATAATAATGTCTGAATTGTACTTTTATTTTTTTCTTTCTTTTTTTTTTCTCTTCTCTATTTTATCCTATCCTTCTCTTTTATTTACTACTAGTGTTTATTATTTTAATTTCCTTTATTTATTTTTTCTCATTTACACGATTGCATTACTGTATTAGACTGTATTTATACATTATAAAAATAGTTGGTACTGCCTTTGTCATGTAAGATTAGCTATTTCAATTCAATAAAAAAAAACTGGAAAAAAAAAGCGAGCATGATCGGGCGAGTCTAGACGAGAGAAATTTTTTCGAAGTGGAAAACACATTATTTTACCGAAGTCTAGCATAAAGGGAAAAAACATCTTAGTAAGATTCAAGCTCAAAGTGGGTCTGTCGACAGTAACAAACAGCAACAATTACAGCTAGTTCTTAGCTTTATATTAAATGCATAGTTTTATTGTAAGTTTTCAATGATTTTTTTTGTCAGTGGTATTTATTGGGGAAGGATCTTTTTAAGGGTTAACCGGTTAATTACTTGATTGTTATTTGGTTTGTTTGGTGTTATTTATTTTATGAATCCTTCTGATATTTTCAGTTTGTGCTGCTCTGACATGCTTTATCATTTTTACGTTTTCTATGTTTTAAGTCAGCTTTGTGTGTATATTGACCATAATGCTCGGTGTTAAATCAGAACGCAAATTAATATAAGTTGTTAAACCAATCAAAACCGAGTAGTATTTTCCCTGCGGCACTAAAATTATAATAAAAAGGCATCAATGGTAGCATTAAAATATTTTTAAAGTAACTAATGATTGCTATTTTAACACTAACTAATTTATTTTTTTAGTAACTAGCACAACACTGATGTGGACACATGATTGACTGGTTTTCTCTTGCTGTTCTCCCAGTGTAACCTATATTAACACCTGCAGACTTCCTAATTACGATTAATAATCAGGTTGAAAGTAATCCTGTCCGAATGTAGTTTTCCGCCAAAATGAACCCTCACTTTCCCAGAGCATCATCTGCAAGCGCGGGCCAGCTCTTGTGTGGGTCTTCGAGAGAGGCCCCGTCAGATCCTGGATGCAGAAACAGCAGATTAGTCATGATCTTATCCAGCAAGTATTTGCCCCTTTCTTTTCTGCGTCTGACAAGTGTCTGAGAGGGAGAGGCCCGGCCTTTCAGAGCCATCAGATGAACTACACACCAGAAGAGGAGGGAGGACGCAAGCAGTCTTTTCAGAAGCACCCCTCTCAGTTGCAAAGGTTGAAGGCCTCTCCATCTCTGGGCTCCTGTTGCTAGGGATGAAGTCTCTTGGTTGCTAGGCAGGGCTGAGAGTGGAGGAGTGCATGCCGCATGCCGACTGGCTGCATTGTTGTCTTAGTTGAAACATCTCTTTCTCCGGATGGTTCCTGATTGACGGGACCGTTTCAGCGCATCACGTGGGACTTGAGGAGGTATCCCAGACTTTCTGGGTGGCACCGTGGAAAAGAGTTCCTTTGAATGTGTGTGGACATGGCTGACGTTTCAATACAAATAATCCTTCTATCATCGCTTACATTTGGGTTTCTTTTTTTGGGAACATTTTTTATAATGTTGAGACACAAAGGGTATAGGAAAGGTGGAGATTGCTTTTCTTTGTTGATAACTTGGGAATACTACATTTGAAGGAAGAAATTCAACTAGGACTGCAATCGTTGAAGATGAATATTGTAGCAATGGCATTTAATGGCTTTGTTAATCAATTGCACAGTTTATCTGGGTCAAACCTCTAAGTTTTTATTAAAACAGCTGCATTTCAAAAGAATAGCTACAGTAGCCTGAAAAAAAGCTTCTTAGTTGGGCTCGCCAAGTCAATTAATGCAGTTTATTAATAAATAACTTCGACGCAAGTTTATTTGGAGGACCTGTGCTGTTTGAGAACCAACTTCTTACGTGACGGAAAAATGCGCAATTCACAAGAACTGATAGGTAATTTTTGTAAAGAGTTGTTTAGCATATAGCCTAAGATGAAACTATTTTTTAAATGCAAAATCTAAATAACATTAAGAACAAGACCTTTTTATATCTTAGCTAGGATTTCAACCTGTACGTACATTCATAATTCTCATGGCAGGAACTAATACGGACCATTCAGATTGCTGGTTATGAGATTAAAAGTAACATTTACATTTTTTAATCAAAGAGCATAGTTTCAATCTGTCACCCAATTAATCTCAAGCCTCTGAGGTAAAAAAAGAGACAATATCCTTCTCACAGAGGGCCCCAGACAGTCTCTTGAATCTAAATGGGGTCCTGAGAATGGTCACCGAGGCCTCTACATGTGGACTTTACAGGACATAAAGCAGAACAGCTAATGCGCAAGCACAGCTCAGCCAGACTCCATTAATCAAAGCATGCATATTCATATCTCTGCATGGAGCGCTGGGAACCAAAGGACACGTGAGGCCCCTGGGAACGGTCCTGGGGTTCCCAGAGTCCTACTTCAGAATGACAGCAGCACACTGAATGCATGATGCGAGAAAGAAATGCCCTCGAGTGCCTCTTCATAGGCAACATCTCAGACAGAGCCTTTTCTGGACCCAGACTGAGCCATGTTCAAGTTCAAGAAGAGCCAGACAAGAGTGGGTGGAGCCGAAGGGGCGGAGTCACACGCTTTCATTGATGATCAGATTTTTGCTTTTCTGAGCTCTGTGCTTTTGCCTCCCACTGCCATAGGAGGACGCAGTTCCCAGACACCAGGGTCAAAAAGTCAGTCTGAGGCAACTAATCTGCCACTTCACAGACTGGAGGACGTTTCTGATGCGCAGTCTATTGTGCTCCATCCATGAGAATTCTCAGTGATACGCCGGCTGCAACTAAAGTGAGTCCTCAAACTGAATCCCTTCAAAGGTTTTAGTTCTTTACGGGCTGCAGATGACCAGTTATCTGCTTTAAGGTCAAACAGTATGACATAACACTTCAAACAACGCATGTATGTGCCAAAAGATGGGAATTTTGAGCCAATTAACTCAGTCGATCAATCTACACTGTAAAATTAAATAGTATACTTTACTTGAGAAATTCGATTATTTTTACTTGATTTGACTCAAATGCTGAGTTTACCTAAGATAGTTATGTATTGGTAAATGATAATAAACAGTAATAGTTGGTAAGCACTATTAAACCTTAAGTAAATTTACTACAAATTTTGCACATATCATTGAGCATGCACATATAACTTAATATTTATCAGTGAATTTACTGAACAATATTACATTTAATTGTAATTGTTAAGCTCACGTAGATTTTCTTCTTAAGTTTGCTTTGAACTAATTGAACTTACAGTTTATCAATCAATCAAAACATTTTACTTCTGGATTTTTGTCATATTTTTGTGTTAAACCCGTTTCAAAATAAAAGCAGATATTATTCTGTTCAAATTGTCCCAGAACTTTTATTTTTACATCATCTGGAGAAATAGTTGCTATCTTTTTTCAAATCATGTGACAGGAAAGTGAAAACATATATTCAGAAGGCTCTCCACGTGTGGCTTAAAGTCATCAAAAGCATTTATACGAGACCCACAGCTCGTTCGGTCACTAGTTATTTAGCTTTTACTGTTTGGAGTTCTTTCCCAGCGATGGGTTGCGGCAGGGAAGGGCATCCGCTGCATAAAACATATGCCAGAGAGTTGGCGGTTCATTCCGCTGTGGCGACCCCGAAAGGGAAGAAAGTCGACATGAAGATGAATGAATGAATGTTTGG
Source organism: Danionella dracula (assembly GCA_900490495.1). Lineage (NCBI taxonomy): Eukaryota > Metazoa > Chordata > Actinopteri > Cypriniformes > Danionidae > Danionella > Danionella dracula. Next base: position 26,149 of record UELW01000333.1, on the reverse strand, counting down.
AGTTCATTGCTGTCTGAAAACTCTATGACTTCTCTGTCGCACGTTTTTGACCCTATCAGCCCTCCATACACTGAATGGCTACGCTCTGCTTTGACTCTGACAGACAAGAGAGCTAAAACACCTCGTTTGTTGCTAGTTGTTTGAGTTTCACCTCTGTGGCGTTCAAAGCTGGCTGATACAACATGAAGAAAGGTCTGGCTGCAGACACTACACAGGCAGTATCAGAAGCATGTGCTATTCCTGTATATTTCAGTTTTTTACGCATTGTCAAAAAATATCCACTCACAAGAAGTCTTTTCACTGTTTTTTTAGACATTAGAACACCCATAATCCATCCATCCATCTTCTTGGCTTTGTCCCTTTCAGCAGAATAAACCACCAACTCGTCTGGTATATGGTTTACACTGCGGATGCCCATCCAGCTGCTACCCACCACCAGGAAACATCCACAATCATACTCTATGGACAATTGTTTTTACCCAATTGACTCATATTGCTCGTCTTTGGACTTGTGGGCTAAACCGGAGCACCCGGAGTAAATCCACACGATCACGGGGAGAACATACAAACTCCACACAGAAATGTCATCTGACCCAGCCGAGGCTCGAATCAGCGACCTTCCTGCTGTGAGACAACCGTACTACCCACTGCGCCACCGTGCCACCCTAAAGAAAAAGATAAAATGTCAAATTCATAAAAGGAATAAAATGACTAGATAAAACACAATCAAACATAATACAAAATAAAATACACACATCAATAAACCACACAGAGGACCTCACGACTAAAAGCAAGTTCTTCCTTTTCTAAAGACCCCTTTTAAAAACTTGTCATAAAAATCTCTAACATACAGCCGCTCTCAGGAGCATTTATCCTCCGCTCATTGCCACCGCCTTTGAAAGGGTGTAATTACAGTCATAGACGTAACGCTGTAGGACGTCCCATTAGGGTGTAGTGGTTGGTGATTACACAGGTGCCTTATTGAAGAGCACTGGCTGCACTATTAAAGTAAAGACCTGTGGAGAGTGTCCTCTTGTCTCTGCACAACTCGGCCAATTGAGAGTTGATTGGCCACCTCAGACCCCAGGTCAGCTGCTGAGTAACACTTGGCTCATTTCTTCCTGCTGTTGCTCTCTAAATGAGAGTGTGAGTGAAATCTTAGGCATGCACAAAAAACGTTATTTTAACATAAAAAATATGAATGAGTGCCTCATTCTGCTAACGAGAGGAGACATTTGCTTTCTGAGTGTTGGTGTGTGATGTCCAAGGGTAGACCTTTTGAGCAAAGGTAGGCACCCAACTTTTTTAGCGGCCCTTATCTTGGGTTGCCTACCATCCCTTAAATGTAAAATGAATGAAATTAATGAAACGATTGCTTGGTATTTACCCAATTAAATTATTCATCAATCAAATAAGCTTTACCAATGTTACGACATGTTTAAAAGAGAAAATCAACATGAACATATAAAAATGCACATTTTAAATAAAATACATAAAAACATAACAACTTTAATTCTCAGGAGGCTTCAAGGCCATCTGTTTTTTACTCCGTAAATGCACCCAATTTAAGTTTTTATATTTGAAATTCCAAATATATTAAAAGGCAAACAAATGTAAGCAAGCTTAAGGTTTTAACCTGAAAATTCAAAAACATGTCTAGAAGTTCCAAGATTGAAGATGTTCACCTTAAAGTGTAGGAAAAAATAAGCAATCAACGTGACAGTGTGATTTCCCACCAAAAAGTAATTTATTGCATAAATATAGTTTGTATAATTTAACACCTTAAAATAGGGGCCCTGTACATTTATTTGCATTGGGCCTGAAGGTTTATAATTATGGAATTTAAATAGAAAATACAGGCAATGGTTCCAATCTAAAATTCGTGAATAATACATTTTACAGAATTCTAGAACGTTCAGGACATCACCCATATCTTCTGGGGAAAATGCTCAAGAAAGAGCTTCCTTCTGCAATAGTGAAGCTTTGAAACAATCGAATCACAAGATACGCCAGGCAGAGTTCTCTGTTCTGAACACAGGAATTTTTCAAAATACTTAGAAAATAAATAAAACATGAATGATTTTCATGGCATCGGGGTGCTTTCCGATGGTGGTAAAAAAACATAAACTGTCAAATCTTCATAAGGATGATGGATCACAACAATACACCTTAATGTTACACTAAATATGCATTTTTAAGTGACAAATTTAAGGGGAATGTGACTGTGGAATTCAAATATTCTTGATCAAATTAAATATTCTCTCTTTTGAACACAATGAATGTATTGTATTCGACCTGGGTGACATCCAGTAGCAATAACACTGCCAATCTGTGTCCATCAAGGACCATCGATACGTCGTCCTTACCCTACAAGATTTCATGCAGCCTTAAGCTGAACCATGAACAAAATTTCTCTGGACAATCCCTAGTCCCACGTCTCCCAGATTTGAGCTATAGTTATATGGTAGGAACTGGATTTTTTAAACATCTTGCATTGCATCACCAAGCAGAGAGAGGGCAGCCCGTTCCCGGGGCATCGCTGCAGGAGAGCAATTTTCACCGAAGAGGAGAACGCCTCTGGGAGTGTGTGAAGGGGTGTTTGGGTGAGAGAGAGGTGACAGTGTGTGTATTGTTCCTGTGCCTGACTCGCCACTCTCGAGAGGCTCAGGGTTCCCACGGTCCGCACAGCAAACGAGCGCACCTCAGCCTTTCTTCCACTCGCTTTGCAGTGATGTCATTAATTACCATCAAAATGCGTGCGACGGCGAGCTGGAGTGTGGAGTCTGCTCACGACCATGTGTGAGAGAGAGAGGGAGAAATCCGAACAAGGCAGCTATAGAGAAAGACACCATTGTCTCTGCTGAAATAAAGAAATCTCCGCTCAGCCATTGTAAATGGGTAATGCTGAAAAATGCACCAAAGTGCAGAGTTTGGTGAGTTATAGTGGGGCTGTCACATCTTGTCAGTGACCTACAAATAGTGATGTCCAACTGCATACAGGCTCGGCCTTAGGAAGACACTGTACCCTGTGATTTACTATCCTCTGTTCTGTTAATCTGGTTTGCACTTGAGCTTTAGAAAAGGAGTAGAGGATTATCTTTTTTAAAACTGGTGATGATGGTGTCTATCTGACTGTCTTTAGAATCCATAAAAGATTCCATTTCTGATGGATGGATGGATGAATAATATGCTGTTTTAAAATCATGCGTATTGATTGATTGTGCAGTGACTGAAAGTATAATAGGAATTTCTTTATTCTAATAAGAGTCACTGGGGACTTCTGGTGGCAAATTACATGTTTCTCAAATTAATTGCACTCATTTAACTATTTGGCTCATTTTGTTTGATAATGATATAAATATAAATAACTATAGCAGTAGTCTACAGCTATTAAACGTGGATTCTCATAATTGCATTAGAAATGGTAATGAATGTGGAGAAAACTTTTTTCTGTTTGTGTTCCATGCCCACATATATTTTACAGCCACTTGAATTCTGTCTTGGTGTCACCACTAAAGGCATACTGCTCTTTCAATCTACTGATAATACAGCGCCTGTTCTTCCTCTAGGTTGCCAGTAAAACTGCCCCTGTTCCACCTCCACACCAACAGTAAAACAGCTCCCTTTCCGCTTCCATGCTGCTGGTTAAGCAGCTCCCATTCTGCCTCCATACTGTTGGTAAAACTGCTCTTATTCTATCTTCATTTGCTGGTTAAACTACTCTTTTTCCATCCTGCCAGGAGAGCTAACAGTCTCCACACTGCCAGTCAAACTGCTGTCATTCTCCCTTCATGTGGCCACTTAAACGGCTTGCATTCCTCCTCAATTCTGCCAGTAAAATCGCCCAGATTCTGGGTTCATGCTGTCTGTAAAACTATTCCCATTTCACCTAAATGTTTCCAGTGAAACTACTTCCATTCTGTCTTCATGTTACCAGTTAAATTGCTCGCGTTCCACCATCGTGCTGCCACTAAAACGGCTTACATTTCTTTTCAATGCTGCCAGTAAAACTACTCTCATTCCACCTTCATGCTCTCAATGAAACAGCTTGCATTCTTCCACCATGCTCCCAGTGAAACTGCTCTTATTCTGCCTCCCTGCTGTCTGTAAAACTGCTTGCATTCTTCCTCCATGCTCTCAGTAAAACTGCTCTTATTCTGCCTCCCTGCTGTCTATAAAACTGCTTACAATCTTCCTCCATGCTCTCAGTAAAACTGCTCTTATTCTGCCTCCCTGCTGTCTGTAAAACTGCTTACAATCTTCCTCCATGCTCTCATTAAAACTGCTCTTATTCTGCCTCCCTGCTGTCTATAAAACTGCTTACATTCTTCCTCCAAGCTCTCAGTAAAACTGCTCTTATTCTGCCTCCCTGCTGTCTGTAAAACTGCTTACATTCTTCCTCCATGCTCTCATTAAAACTGCTCTTATTCTGCCTCCCTGCTGTCTATAAAACTGCTTACATTCTTCCTCCATGCTCTCATTAAAACTGCTCTTATTCTGCCTCCCTGCTGTCTATAAAACTGCTTACATTCTTCCTCCATGCTCTCAGTAAAACTGCTCTTATTCTGCCTCCCTGCTGTCTATAAAACTGCTTACATTCTTCCTCCATGCTCTCAGTAAAACTGCTCTTATTCTGCCTCCCTGCTGTCTGTAAAACTGCTTACATTCTTCCTCCAAGCTCTCAGTAAAACTGCTCTTATTCTGCCTCCCTGCTGTCTGTAAACCTGCTTACATTCTTCCTCCATGCGCTCAGTAAAACTGCTCTTATTCTGCCTCCCTGCTGTCTGTAAAACTGCTTACAATCTTCCTCCATGCTCTCAGTAAAACTGCTCTTATTCTGCCTCCCTGCTGTCTGTAAAACTGCTTACAATCTTCCTCCATGCTCTCAGTAAAACTGCTCTTATTCTGCCTCCCTGCTGTCTGTAAAACTGCTTACATTCTTCCTCCATGCTCTCAGTAAAACTGCTCTTATTCTGCCTCCCTGCTGTCTGTAAAACTGCTTACAATCTTCCTCCATGCTCTCAGTAAAACTGCTCTTATTCTGCCTCCCTGCTGTCTGTAAAACTGCTTACATTCTTCCTCCATGCTCTCAGTAAAACTGCTCTTATTCTGCCTCCCTGCTGTCTGTAAAACTGCTTACAATCTTCCTCCATGCTCTCAGTAAAACTGCTCTTATTCTGCCTCCCTGCTGTCTGTAAAACTGCTTACAATCTTCCTCCATGCGCTCAGTAAAACTGCTCTTATTCTGCCTCCCTGCTGTCTATAAAACTGCTTACAATCTTCCTCCATGCTCTCAGTAAAACTGCTCTTATTCTGCCTCCCTGCTGTCTGTAAAACTGCTTACATTCTTCCTCCATGCTCTCAGTAAAACTGCTCTTATTCTGCCTCCCTGCTGTCTGTAAAACTGCTTACAATCTTCCTCCATGCTCTCAGTAAAACTGCTCTTATTCTGCCTCCCTGCTGTCTGTAAACCTGCTTACAATCTTCCTCCATGCTCTCAGTAAAACTGCTCTTATTCTGCCTCCCTGCTGTCTGTAAAACTGCTTACAATCTTCCTCCATGCTCTCAGTAAAACTGCTCTTATTCTGCCTCCCTGCTGTCTGTAAAACTGCTTACATTCTTCCTCCATGCTCTCAGTAAAACTGCTCTTATTCTGCCTCCCTGCTGTCTGTAAAACTGCTTACATTCTTCCTCCATGCTCTCAGTAAAACTGCTCTTATTCTGCCTCCCTGCTGTCTGTAAAACTGCTTACAATCTTCCTCCATGCTCTCAGTAAAACTGCTCTTATTCTGCCTCCCTGCTGTCTGTAAAACTGCTTACAATCTTCCTCCATGCTCTCAGTAAAACTGCTCTTATTCTGCCTCCCTGCTGTCTGTAAACCTGCTTACAATCTTCCTCCATGCTCTCAGTAAAACTGCTCTTATTCTGCCTCCCTGCTGTCTGTAAACCTGCTTACATTCTTCCTCCAAGCTCTCAGTAAAACTGCTCTTATTCTGCCTCCCTGCTGTCTGTAAAACTGCTTACAATCTTCCTCCATGCTCTCAGTAAAACTGCTCTTATTCTGCCTCCCTGCTGTCTGTAAAACTGCTTACATTCTTCCTCCAAGCTCTCAGTAAAACTGCTCTTATTCTGCCTCCCTGCTGTCTGTAAAACTGCTTACATTCTTCCTCCAAGCTCTCAGTAAAACTGCTCTTATTCTGCCTCCCTGCTGTCTGTAAAACTGCTTACAATCTTCCTCCATGCTCTCAGTAAAACTGCTCTTATTCTGCCTCCCTGCTGTCTGTAAAACTGCTTACAATCTTCCTCCATGCTCTCAGTAAAACTGCTCTTATTCTGCCTCCCTGCTGTCTGTAAAACTGCTTACATTCTTCCTCCATGCTCTCAGTAAAACTGCTCTTATTCTGCCTCCCTGCTGTCTGTAAAACTGCTTACAATCTTCCTCCATGCTCTCAGTAAAACTGCTCTTATTCTGCCTCCCTGCTGTCTATAAAACTGCTTACATTCTTCCTCCATGCTCTCAGTAAAACTGCTCTTATTCTGCCTCCCTGCTGTCTGTAAAACTGCTTACATTCTTCCTCCATGCTCTCAGTAAAACTGCTTGTATTCTGCTCTCATGCAGCCAGTAAAACTACTCACATTTCATCTCCTAGTCGCGTGTTAAAATGCCTCAAACAAACGGGCATGGTTTGGCCTTATCTGTTGGTTGGTTGCAGGTGGTCATCTTCAAGTGGCTGAAATGCTGTGATAAACGAGGTTAAAAGTCAATAAATAAACAGTCTGGGAGGAGCAGGAGTCTTGTAAATAGGCCTCGGACGAGGTGGTTCCACATGAGCTTGTTACAATCCAATATATAAGAACAAACTAAGAGGACATTTTCAACTTTACTGCATTCCACCCCTTTGCCGCTTGTTCTGGTCCCGGACCATTTACTCTGACAATTCGCCTAATAAACTTCTCACATCATCTGCTACTAAACAAATACAAAAAATTATATCTTAAAACTGTGTTGAAAAATCTGAATCATTATAGGTATTTTGAAGATCAGGGATACAACATGAATGTTTCTCTGTTTGCTCCTATCCGTTGTCTTTCTCCTGAGAGCTTGAACACGATTTTCTAATCGTATGTCACATGTTAGACTTGTCCATGCCAAACACGCCATGCATTGGACCTCTTTTGATGGACATTATTTGGTGCCTCTGCAGCACTGTGCCCTGGATTGTGAAATGACCCACAGATTCCATCCCCTACTCATTATCTCAGAATTGCTCACCGAAACTCTGTCCGGCTTCATTGTGGCGTGTGAGCAATTCTGATGTGTATGCAAAAGACGTGATGGTGAGTTCATCCCATCAAAGCATGTTATTGTTGCCATCCAATCCCTCCAAGGACATTCAGGTTTAATTGCGAGCTTCTAATCAGACCAAGTGAAGCTGGTGTTTTTGTTTGTGGGGTACAAAGTGAGGGGTCAACCTCGGAGGTGCATCTCCTGCATTGACTAGGTGCCTTGTTCTGTTTGGGAACATATGACAGCCTCATCTAGCTCAAACGCTGTTGATCTTCATCTGAAACAATAGTTTTACATCATAAATGATTCCTACTGCTGAATCTTGATTTTTTTTTTCGGCCATTGTTGCCAGCTAGCTTTGGAGGTCTTGTTTGGAGATTTGGATGGTTTTTGACTGGCAAGTTTGAAAAGCTTTACCAAAGCTTTACCAGATGGTGCCACTGTGGGATTATGTTTGTTGTTCTTGCATTTGTATTTACTGAATTTGTCTTTTCTTATGCCTTTTCTTATGGATTGAAAAACTATTTATGGAATGTTTTATATGCATTTTCCATTCCAACTAGTGCTGAAGGATATTGCTATACTGACACAAATTCTATGTTTTGGTTCAAAACTAATATTTTTGGAAATAAATCCCAAAACGTGTTCACCCAAAACTTGATCCTTGCGGAAATTTCCAATTCCTTCTTAACCTAAATCTCTTAAACTTTACTTCATTGACTGACTGCTTAAAGGTTACCACACACCAAGACAAATTGATCAAGTGGCTTCTCTGCAGTAGGCTTTTTTGCAATTTTCACACATCTGATGTTTAATATTGATGCAGTGATGCTCCTTGCCCTCGGATGGTGTTTAGGGTACAACAGTGGCACACCTGACCACTTGGTGACATTAATCAACTTAAAAGCATCTGACACTTGCCTTTAAACACAGAAAAAGAATGTTTATGCATGCAAGTCATTGTGGGGTATCAAAGAGAGGCAATAATGTTTTGCTGTAGAAAAAATGGCCAGTTCCATCAGCTCCTCGTGAGAAAGGGCTTGCTTTTCTTTACCTTTTTTCTTTTGTGTTTTATTCTATTTCTCTTCTCATTGCTGCTGTTGTTGTTCTTCCTTTCATTTGGTCGGTGCGCGTTCTGTATCGAGCATCACCCAGATGCTCTTTTATGTCCCAACAGCACACTTCAACTGGTGACTTCGCAGGGCCAAATATTTTTCACTCACGCCCATCGTTTGGCCAAAAATTTTAACTTTCGTTGGCAGCAAGGTTTTTGTCTTGAGGTGCATTCCCACATGAAGCTACAGAGGGAAAATTAGTCAAAAGTATGACACCACCATAAGAGATTTTTATTTATATATCTAAGGCCCTGTCCACACGTACCCTGTTATTTTGTAACCACAGTTTTTTTTTATCTGGTTTTATTGTGCGTAAACGGCAAAGCATTTTACTGTAACCAGGTTGAAAATGCCGGCCAAGGTGACGTTTTTTGTAAACGCTAGAGATTTATTTTTTGTAGATATCGAAACCTTGTTTATTTTGTCAATTTATTTAATAGTTTATTTCATAAATAAATGTATTTATTATCTGCGTTTGTAGAAGTTAAAGGAGTTTGTCATTGATGCGGCAGCTTTTGCTCACAAAGCCAAATGGAGGGTAGAGCTGTGCTAAAGCATATCTTCTGAAATGTGCAGGACTACTCAAGCACATGTTTAATAATGAATTCAATCCCAGAACAGATGTGCTAAACCTCAGCAGTAAGCCGTTAAAGCTGCTGATGCACTTACCTGGCACAGATGCAAAGCGCCAGTTTTGGACAAGAACCAGATGGAGCCTCGAATAAACTAGGAAAGAGTGAAACAGTTGTTGGTAAAGACCGGTGAGAGAATCTTTTTTTATGAAAGACATTGTGTGAGCTGTATTTACCAGCCATTGAAGGGAAGCCAAGAGCCGGTACAAGCTTTCTTATTGGTCGATACAACGTCAGGGTTGATGAGCCTGCTGCCCCCTACTGGATTGACTTGCTCCTCACAGCGTTTTAGGCACATTTCAGCATTTTTGTGCCACCTGTGCTTTTTTTTGTTGAACAGGGTAAGAAATAAGCAAACATGGCCTTATTGTGACCATGATAACTGAGACTGCTGAACCCTCTGACTGCAGCAATTCAGTGTAATTAGATATTTTTTAAACAACAGCAAAGTTGAAGTTTAAACGCAGGGTACAGCGTTATTGTGTAGACATCAAAACCTCACTTTTATGCATTATAGGCAAAGTTTGCTACTGATCCAGCTGCTTTTGATCATAAAGCCTCAAGGCTAATAGATGAAGTTAGCGATTGCACTGCGGTTCACCATGCTAAGGAGATTCAAAACAAATGTATAGGATTACATTTACATTTCACATATTTAATAATGTATTTAATCACATAAACGACAGAATATGTAACTCAACTCTAATTTTTGCTCACTCGACACAGACTCACAGATAAGATAGAACCTCAAATACCGATTTAGAGTGAAATGGTTGTTGGTAAAGGCTGGCGAGAGAACTTTTGTTCATCAAATACCATCTAAATGAAGCCTGAAAAAAAAGCACTTGTTAAATCTTGTTTAATGAAAGTGAGATTCTAAGAGATGGAATCCACAAAATGGAGCTCTCTGATTCCTTCACTGTGTATTTTACGAGGATGCTTTACTGCTCAGAGAGCCAGAGACACAGAGAAGTTGTTGTCTAAGAAGAGCACACAGACTTGAGCGGGTCAATTCTTTCAGGGCCCCGGAGCCAGAGCGAGACTTCTCCAGAATCTCAATGCGCTCTTTTGCTTTAAACACATTGTTCGGCTCCTTTTCACTTGTTAAAGAGATGCTGTGATTTGTTGACTGCTGTTTTGGGTGTTCCTCTTCCTGTGAGGGTGTTGAAGCTGGAAAAGAGAGATTTGATGGGAAAGAGACTCTTTGACCCCGATGAGGTACTTGTCGGTGCGACCCAATGAGGCGGATGAGCTTTAAAAGCGAAGCAATGCCATTTCTTCAAGCGTTTTCGTCAGGACACGACACAGCCTGGTTTGGATTCATTTGACCTTCCATGAATAACATTTAAACATTTGACTCTTGAAATTTCTAAATAAAAGCCTAATTTTGACACATTTTAAGTTCATCAAGAGAACATGCTTCAGGATATACCACTTTTAGTTTTTAAAACGAAGCAAATTCATTATTTTGAAAAAAAAAAAAAAAAAAAAAAAAAATAAATATATATATATATATATATAAATGCTCTGAAACACAACTGAAACCAGGGCAGCGATCAATTCCAAAAGGCTGTGTAGGTTACTCTATAAACAATGGGTGAATTTTTTATTGCATGAGTGAACAATAGGTGTGTGTAATGCTTTGCATTTTAACATTCAGATTGCACAGGGTAGTAGTAAAAATAAAACTCTTGAGACAATATTTATTTTCTTCCACAAATTTTAGATTAATGAAGTGTTTTGACGTGTTTTGGTCCTTTTCAGATTTTTTCAGGTTTTATGCGTACTTCTCTGAAAAATAAATGATCCAATGAAAAACGTAAATCTAATTGATTTCTCTACGGATCTCAATATTATGCAGATATTCAATGCACCTTGCCACTAGTGTAAGATCTACTTGTTGCATTCCCAGTTATTTAAAAACACTTCTGAAGCAAGATTAAGGTCAATCTCCAGGGCTGTTTTGCTTGAGTTGCAGGGGTTTTTTTTCACATTGACGGGGCAGAGTGAAGTCTCTCTTTCTTCAGGTCAGTGCTTCTGTAACTCTTGTGACCTTTGCTCATTATTGAAGTGTGTTAATCTGGTTATTATGGAACTAGAGAGCTGCCGAAACAATCTGAAATTGAATTGTGTTGAATTGAATTATAGACAATAGTAATTTCTAGTTTGTAACGCCAGGCTGAGTTTGAGTTCGAGATCGAGTTCGAGGTCGAGATCGAGGTCCAGTAAAAACATGTGTTCATTTTGTATTCTTTCCAGTAAAAACATGTGTTTGTTTTATATTCTTTCCAGTAAAAACATGTGTTCATTTTGTATTCTTTCCAGTAAAAACATGTGTTCGTTTTATATTCTTTCCAGTAAAAACACGTGTTCATTTTGTATTCTTTCCAGTAAAAACATGTGTTTGTTTTATATTCTTTCCAGTAAAAACATGTGTTCGTTTTATATTCTTTCCAGTAAAAACATGTGTTCGTTTTATATTCTTTCCAGTAAAAACATGTGTTCGTTTTATATTCTTTCCAGTAAAAACATGTGTTCGTTTTGTATTCTTTCCAGTAAAAACATGTGTTTGTTTTATATTCTTTCCAGTAAAAACACGTGTTCGTTTTATATTCTTTCCAGTAAAAACATGTGTTCGTTTTATATTCTTTCCAGTAAAAACATGTGTTCGTTTTATATTCTTTCCAGTAAAAACATGTGTTCGTTTTATATTCTTTCCAGTAAAAACATGTGTTCGTTTTATATTCTTTCCAGTAAAAACATGTGTTCGTTTTGTATTCTTTCCAGTAAAAACATGTGTTCGTTTTATATTCTTTCCAGTAAAAACATGTGTTCGTTTTATATTCTTTCCAGTAAAAACATGTGTTCGTTTTATATTCTTTCCAGTAAAAACATGTGTTCGTTTTATATTCTTTCCAGTAAAAACATGTGTTCGTTTTATATTCTTTCCAGTAAAAACGTGTGTTCGTTTTATATTCTTTCCAGTAAAAACATGTGTTCGTTTTATATTCTTTCCAGTAAAACACGTGTTCGTTTTATATTCTTTCCAGTAAAAACATGTGTTCATTTTGTATTCTTTCCAGTAAAAACATGTGTTTGTTTTATATTCTTTCCAGTAAAAACACGTGTTCGTTTTATATTCTTTCCAGTAAAAACATGTGTTCATTTTGTATTCTTTCCAGTAAAAACATGTGTTCGTTTTATATTCTTTCCAGTAAAAACATGTGTTCATTTTGTATTCTTTCCAGTAAAAACATGTGTTTGTTTTATATTCTTTCCAGTAAAAACATGTGTTCATTTTGTATTCTTTCCAGTAAAAACATGTGTTCGTTTTATATTCTTTCCAGTAAAAACACGTGTTCATTTTGTATTCTTTCCAGTAAAAACATGTGTTTGTTTTATATTCTTTCCAGTAAAAACATGTGTTCGTTTTATATTCTTTCCAGTAAAAACATGTGTTCGTTTTATATTCTTTCCAGTAAAAACATGTGTTCGTTTTATATTCTTTCCAGTAAAAACATGTGTTCGTTTTGTATTCTTTCCAGTAAAAACATGTGTTTGTTTTATATTCTTTCCAGTAAAAACACGTGTTCGTTTTATATTCTTTCCAGTAAAAACACGTGTTCGTTTTATATTCTTTCCAGTAAAAACATGTGTTCGTTTATATTCTTTCCAGTAAAAACATGTGTTCGTTTTATATTCTTTCCAGTAAAAACATGTGTTCGTTTTATATTCTTTCCAGTAAAAACATGTGTTCGTTTTGTATTCTTTCCAGTAAAAACATGTGTTCGTTTTATATTCTTTCCAGTAAAAACATGTGTTCGTTTTATATTCTTTCCAGTAAAAACATGTGTTCGTTTTATATTCTTTCCAGTAAAAACATGTGTTCGTTTTATATTCTTTCCAGTAAAAACATGTGTTCGTTTTATATTCTTTCCAGTAAAAACGTGTGTTCGTTTTATATTCTTTCCAGTAAAAACATGTGTTCGTTTTATATTCTTTCCAGTAAAAACATGTGTTCGTTTTATATTCTTTCCAGTAAAAACATGTGTTCATTTTGTATTCTTTCCAGTAAAAACATGTGTTTGTTTTATATTCTTTCCAGTAAAAACACGTGTTCGTTTTATATTCTTTCCAGTAAAAACACGTGTTCGTTTTATATTCTTTCCAGTAAAAACATGTGTTCGTTTTATATTCTTTCCAGTAAAAACATGTGTTCATTTTGTATTCTTTCCAGTAAAAACATGTGTTTGTTTTATATTCTTTCCAGTAAAAACATGTGTTCATTTTGTATTCTTTCCAGTAAAAACATGTGTTCGTTTTATATTCTTTCCAGTAAAAACACGTGTTCATTTTGTATTCTTTCCAGTAAAAACATGTGTTTGTTTTATATTCTTTCCAGTAAAAACATGTGTTCGTTTTATATTCTTTCCAGTAAAAACATGTGTTCGTTTTATATTCTTTCCAGTAAAAACATGTGTTCGTTTTATATTCTTTCCAGTAAAAACGTGTGTTCGTTTTATATTCTTTCCAGTAAAAACATGTGTTCGTTTTATATTCTTTCCAGTAAAAACACGTGTTCGTTTTATATTCTTTCCAGTAAAAACATGTGTTCATTTTGTATTCTTTCCAGTAAAAACATGTGTTTGTTTTATATTCTTTCCAGTAAAAACACGTGTTCGTTTTATATTCTTTCCAGTAAAAACATGTGTTCATTTTGTATTCTTTCCAGTAAAAACATGTGTTTGTTTTATATTCTTTCCAGTAAAAACATGTGTTTGTTTTATATTCTTTCCAGTAAAAACATGTGTTCGTTTTATATTCTTTCCAGTAAAAACATGTGTTCGTTTTATATTCTTTCCAGTAAAAACATGTGTTTGTTTTATATTCTTTCCAGTAAAAACATGTGTTCATTTTGTATTCTTTCCAGTAAAAACACGTGTTCGTTTTATATTCTTTCCAGTAAAAACATGTGTTCGTTTTATATTCTTTCCAGTAAAAACATGTGTTCATTTTGTATTCTTTCCAGTAAAAACACGTGTTCGTTTTATATTCTTTCCAGTAAAAACACGTGTTCGTTTTATATTCTTTCCAGTAAAAACATGTGTTCATTTTGTATTCTTTCCAGTAAAAACATGTGTTCGTTTTATATTCTTTCCAGTAAAAACATGTGTTCGTTTTATATTCTTTCCAGTAAAAACATGTGTTCGTTTTATATTCTTTCCAGTAAAAACATGTGTTCGTTTTATATTCTTTCCAGTAAAAACATGTGTTCGTTTTATATTCTTTCCAGTAAAAACATGTGTTCATTTTGTATTCTTTCCAGTAAAAACATGTGTTTGTTTTATATTCATTCCAGTTTTATATTCATTATTTTTTCCACCTTCATTCACGAAAATAATTCCCGGAGAGAGCCGGTAATGAGCAACCGAACCGCTCCGCATCATTTCTGTCTTCCGAACCAGCGAGGGTTCGAGTCTGCGCTGCGCGTTAGCATAAGAACCACAGGAGCGGTCCTGTGAACTTCCCCGACCTCCCGACCCTCGTCTCCCGAGAAGAAGAGCAGCACTTTCAGACACCCAGCCTTCTCCACAGGCTCGAACCGTGCCCAAATTACTACATGATCGAGCCCCCACCGGGTGTCTGAGCCCAGTTCATCCCTCACCCAGGCTTTCTGTGGGCCATCTTAAACATCACAAGAGCGACTTACAAATAATAATAAAAAGAATAATAGAACTGATTCGCTAACAACTCAACGAGTCCCTTTATTGATTTGCTCAAGGACGGCTCAGGTTAAATAAATATGTAGGGCCAGCGTGTTAGAACAGTATAAAGGATTCTTGTAAAAAAAATTTACGGTCACGATAAGTCGAAAGTAGCCATTATTGTTTGTCTCTGTTGATTAGACCTCACCTCTCTAGGTTGTCAGAAGAGAATTCATTCTGTTGTTTTTAAAACGAGCCAAATAAACAGGCAGAGACATTGATAATTTGAAGAGTGCGTTAAATTGTGGAAATCAATACAAATACTGTATTATGAAAGTCTCATTGTTGAAATGAGGTTAAGAAAAATCTAAAAAGCTCATGTGAAAGGATTACCACCATTGAATGAAAAATGCTGATAGTTTTTTTATTTCACGGGAAACGGAGGATCCCGAGGTCTGGTTAAAAAACTGACTGGACTGCGAGTGCCTTTCTCGGTATGATGAGCAGGAAACACCGCTGAAAGCCTGAGGCGTCGGACTTTGCGATTAAAACGCGAATGAACGTAATAAAACCGTTCAGGCTATACACATTCTTTACATTTTTATTAGCCATTCCAAATTAAAGGTTTTTGTATATACTGTAAAATTGAATCCGAATAAAAGAAACCAGGCCACGTTGTTCGACAAAAAGATGCTAACGTAACAATTAACTGACCATCATTACGTTAAAGTTAAATTAAAATTTAAGCTATTCCAAAATAATTGAATGATCTCTTATATAAAAACGTTGCAATGTATTGTGTTGTATTGTTAAGAATCATTATGCGTTTTAAAACATTTAATGAAAATAATGTGAAATGATAAAATGTTAGCTAGCAAAGTAAGCCACAGAACTGTGTTTAAAAAGAGCATTATTACACACTAAATATAAGTTCCTTTCCTAATATTATACATGTTAATTGTAAATGTTGGTAAATGATTGTATTATCAAGCATTTATGATTACTTATTAAAGTATAGAATTGCTGGAAGTATAAAGAATAATTATGTGGGTTTGATATATATATATATATATTTTTTTTACAGTGGAGCTTATTAAGGAACCTCCATATTGTTTTTGTCCTCGAGTATTTTGTCTTTGTTTTCCTCTTTTAGTTGGTTGAGTCCCTGAGTCATGTCCCATGAAGTTTAACATAGTGAATTGTTGGAATTGGGGGTGTCATCTCTTTCCTCTTAATTCATTGAATCGTCCCCTTGGGAACAACTGGACAAACCACTTGAACCCAGTGTGTGACCTCTGACCCCAGTATACGTTTTTAGGGATCCTCAAGAGAAGTCACTCAAATTCAACCTACCTGACTATTGGAAAGTGATTTAACATTTGATTGAAAATAAGCACAATGTAAGCAATATTTTAGTTAGTGTTTATTTAAATGTGATAATGATTATAAAGCTTGACAATTGAAAAGAAAAGAAAAGTAGATATTTTTGTGGTAAAAAAATAGTAAATATAGTCACATATAAATAAATTACACTGACTCAACAAATAATTGTTAAGCTGAATTTCCAACAGAAATTTTGCAGTTTATTATTGTGTCCCAATAGGTTTTAAACGGCTCAATGTTTTTATAAGCCTTAACCCAAACCGAAGAGCTTGTGTGTGCTTACACCCAAACATGTGCTTACAGGTTTGCACCCAAAAAAGTTTAATATCAAGGTATAGTCCTCTTGTTTCAAAAAGGGAAACTTGTGTGGTATATTAGTTAACCTCACACAGAGAAATATTGCAATACATTCACGTTAATGATAATTATTGCAGTCTAATTATTTGTAAACTTGAGCATTCAAACAAAAACGAACATTCAAAATATTTACTCCACTGAATTAATTCATGCTTGTTTTTAAGCCAGTTTTAAAATGTAATTTGGCAAATTTTTGTAAAAATACTGAAGATGTGTCTAAAAGAATAACCTTTGGGTTTCCTGACTGCGCATGATGGTGTGTAGTCTTTGTCTTTTAGATTGAAGAACATACTTTACACCAGATCCACAGATTTGCTGAAGCGCATGGAGCTGTTTAATTGATAATCGGATTAGATGTGTTCTGCTCTCGCTCATCTGTTATCTTCAGGCGCTGTCTGGTGATGAGTTCTTTTAAAGGGCCAAGAAACCCTGGATGTAAATATTATTAGATTGTCAGAGATTTATATGTGTTGAACAGTATTAAATAGGATTTGATCGTCTTTTAGAACTTGAATGTCTTTTTTTCAAGGGTTCTTGTGGCCTCACAATTTTATAGTTTATGGAGAAGTTGAAAAGTCGTACAAAAACAACATTTCTAACCCTTTGCAATTTTGTAGAGAAAATTTATTTTTTCCCTATTCTAATTTGAAAGTTATTTTCCAGACTAGCAGCTGTTTCAGTGTTAAATCTGTGCTAGAACTGAGATTTGTTGTTCACGTTTCTCTTAAAAGCTATTCTACAAGATAAACTTGAGTTGCAGGTTCTTCGCCTAGTGACCTCTGCATTAATTTTTATTTTTTAATTTAACAATAAAAGATCCAACCAATCTGAAGAAGAGGTCTACATGTGGCCATGGTTATAGTTTTCACTGTAAAACCTGATATTCAGATACCATATGAATATAATAAAAGAAAAAAATGACATACTAGCACAACATTGTTGTTAAAATGTCAATTCTTAAATCATTTTAGACATTTATATGGAATATATATATATATATTTTTTTAATATATATATATTAGCTTGAATCTGCTCCAAAAAACTGTAGGTCTCTTCTGAACATTGTTCCACCAAGATTATATAACTGACATAAATGTTTTAGCATGTTTTAGTCACATTAATGTCTTTATTTAGTTCAGCTATAAAAAAAATTGAGACACTTAAAATATGGCCCAAAATCATTCGTTTTGTACTCAACAAAGCGTTAAAAAGCATGATTATTTGAATTCTTTACACTCACATCAAAATGAAATTAATATATTAAGAAATACAGATCAGTTACATATCGTACGTGTAAAAACTTTTGTGAGTGACCAACATATTAATTTTTCTTGTTTTTACTAGTGATTTTTTTTAAAGAAAAACCTCACACATACCTGAACTGATTTCGTTTTATTTTTGCACAGAAAACAAACAAGCAAATATATCACTGAACAAAGCACAAACACCAAAAAGATGCTTTCGCGTCAATAATTTATATAATAGGATATGTTACAAAAAATGAGAAAGCCACCATAAAAATGTCAGAAGGCATACAGTAAACTACTCACACATTAAGGCACTTTAAAGTCAAATCAGCTCATGTTAGGAAGTCCATTCATAATTTTTCCAAGCCAGTTGAGTTGATTTTCGCGTGAAATAAAATCAATAATCGTCCGCTGACTGACAGGCTTTACATCATTTGCACCAACCACAGCAGGACTCTGGCAGAGCGGGGAGATCGGCCACCAGGCTCCTGTTTGGAGAGAAAAAGATTATTATATTAATATCAAGGGGTGTATAATACTGACAAAAAGCATCTCAATATGAGTGAATATGGGTTTCGAGTAAAGAAAAATAGTTTCAAGTCTAGCCAAAATTTCTTCCCCTTTGAATAATTGTTATTCTGTTATTCACAATATCTGTTTTGTATATTATACAAAAACTGATTTTGTCAGCAAACTCTTCCTCAAATTTGGTGTTATGAGGTCTTATCTAAAGAGTCAATTCACAATTGTAATGCTTGCTTCGTGAGGCCGCAGAGCTCCGCTTTGTGCGAGGCAACGTTTGCCAAACAGTGGTTTAATACCTTCAGACCAGAAATACCTTCTAGAATTTGTTGTTTTTAAGCCTTAGGTAACAAACACCATTTCAGGGAATATAAGGTCTCAACTGATATAAATCAAACCATAGAGCAACAAAAAAACTATTTTGGTAAATATTGTTCAGGGCACTCGACAAGGAAAACCACGGACAGTTATAGGAGATAAACAGAATATAAACACAGAGCAAATAAAAAACACGAATCAGTAAATCATCAACCTCCTCGAAACCAAACCGAAAAGGTAAGTCCTACTCTTAGGTTTACTTAAAGATTGATGATCTTTAAAGCGAAGATGTACACGAAGTGAGTTCCACAGTTGGGGGCAAGCCCCAGTTAAAGATTTAAAACAAAACTGAATATTTTATATCGTATCCTGTTTTCTATTAAACAAGATTAATGTAATACTCTTACTCTCAACTTAGTTATAAAGCAGGCTGCAGCATTCTATTATTCTGTGCAGCCTGGAGCCTCACCAAGAGTGACTTATTAGCTCAATGCATTGAGTGATTCAATACTTTATATTATGGGATCTGCAAGTCCATACCCAACGCTCCCCAGAACACGTCTGTCCAGGAATGCTCTCATTTCTCTTAGTAGCCTCAATGAAGGGATGCTCTGCAAGTTTGAGCTCAACATCGTGAAGAACCCAAAGATTCCAGATGCTTAAGAAGTTGGAGAAAGTAAAAGGTTCTTTAAACTGCTGACCATCGCCAAAAATATCAGTGCTCAGATGTACAACACCTCCAGTTTATTCTTATGATCTAACGAAAGATTAAAAATCTTGAAAAACATGATCTATTACTTTACATTTCTTCACAATTTCAGAGAAATTTTCAGTGAAAGATATAAAAGGCAAATAAAATTGAGCCTAAAAGAGAGCCTTGAGGGACTCCACAGCCATTCCATTGAACAAAATTAGGTCTTCTGGCTAAATTGGAATAGAACCACTTCCAGTAATCCTATATGTTGCAGACGCCTCAGCATGTACTTGACAGTTTCAATATTGCTGTGAGGTCCAAGCGCACTTGACATTTACAATTGGATCTAAACTAATTGGATCAGGTGTGTTTCATGATGGTTGAATGAAAAATGTGCAGGGCTGCCACTCTCCAGGGACGGAATTGGAGACTCCTCTGTTTTTAGTGTCAGTGTTTGTGTGCTTAAAAAATCTTCTTCCAACATGGAAAAAAAAATACAGCAAAAACAAGCAAACAAACGAAGTTATCTTTAGATTATTGGCAAAAAGACACAAAGTCAAAAACCTGAATGTGATCTTCTATATACACAGTAAAATCTAGAGTGTAAAAATGACACTGCTCTGAGTCTATTTGGTCCCTACTCTAAATAGAGTTAAATTCACACTGAGCTCATCAACCCGAACCACAAAAAAATGTAAGTTAAACTCTTATGTTTTGTTACAATGTTATGAAGTGTGACGTTTTTTTTAAGTGAAATACAAACGTTTATCACTACGTACAAGTTTTCGGTGAATAATCAGTGGTTTAGATGATCACCTCATTGATGATTTAACTCAGTTTCAGTGTTATTGATTCACTCTATTTAGAGTGTATTTGGTCCTACTCTGAATAGAGTTAATTGTACTCTCAGGATTTTACTGTGTAGATCATTCTGTTTAGCAGGTGTATTCATACGCTAAAATCAACTTTTTATGATTTTCAGCACATGCATTCCTACTCTAAAACCCAATTTTTACATTTTCAGTCTTGAACTTGCTTGGTTATGATCTATTTGGGTTTGATTGGACAGCTGGAATAACTGCTGTGAGCAGGATTGGCTGATCATTAACTTCTACGTAGAGTATTTAGAACTGCGTTAAACATCGCCATCAGTACCTCCACATCCGTTACCACATTTGTTTTCAAGCCCTCGCTCTCGTTTGTGAACCATTTCTAAACCCTTGAGTCGGCGCTAGATGTGTACCCACGGCATTACCAGCTTTCCTAAACGTTATGCAGAGCGCTTTCTGGACAATTGAATCCCTGCAGGAGGCTCGCCGCGACCCCTTTCTCTCTCAATTTTCGCCCTCTGCTTCATTCAAGCCCCCTCGCTCTTTCTGCGCCTCCACAATGATGGGTCTTGGAAGGGGTGGGGGGTTGAATTAAAAAAAAATATCCAGAAAAACACCCTTCAGACAGCATGCAGCTTATGCAAATGATGGCCTTTTCTTCTCAATCCTCCTCAGCCTTGAACGAGACGTCAAGAAAACACACACACGGCTCTCCACACACTCCACCCCGATGAGGACCCCCCCCCCCCCTACCGCCTGTATAGGAACTACACTGATAAAATATTTCAAACACTGTGCAGTGGGCATGGGTGATATGGTGGGCACATGCATAACAATTACTAACAAAAAAAAACGGTTAAAATCGTCTTCAAGCGATGTTGGTTTTAAGAAAGTCTTACATATACAGGCGTTTACTTGATCAACATGGAGATCACTTTCATCCACAAAGAAAGGTCTCCATTTTTTGAGTTATACATCAAATTATTTTTAAACAATAGAATTAACTACGGCACGTGTGGTACTACAATTGCGGGGAAAATATATTGGTAAAGACCCAAAGAGAAATGAGCCACACACCATAAATATATAAAGTAATATGATGCAAACACCATCGATTCTCTCAAGCACACGCTCTAGTTTGTCCTTGATTTGGTAAATGTTTGGTAATGTCACACTATGAATTCAAATAGGAGACTAGAAAATGTTATTATGTTTACTTAAATAAGACTAAAATGTTGAGTTAACTCAAAATAGCTTACAATTTTGAATAATCACTTGCGTTTACAGTGCATTCCAAGAACAGTCTTTATAGTGTTTTGTGTTTGTGTTTTTACTTCACAGCAGCATTTTTCAAAACCATCTTACCTCTTATTTTACATTAACTAACTTTTGTATTAGTTTATGTGACTTTGTAGCCCACACAGCAGAGTTCGCTTTAGATTACAATTTGCTCTTTCATCATTTCCTGGTTTACCACTACTTATGCATTGTCTAGGTCACAAAACCAGTTCCTGCCATAGCTTGATCTTTCAGGAAGACCGCTAAAGATCCAAATTTATGAGTAGTTTGTATGTCGTGCTTCAAGTTCTTGGCCAACAGCTTTGCCTTATGGGTAAATAACGCTGCCATTTAATGAAGAATTAAGCCAAGTGCTGCTCCTCACACTAACAGTTGCTAGCATTGCCTTTCGAATTTACACTTATCTTTGGATCAGTTGTTGTTTTTTTGCCTGTACATTTGTATATTCTCAGATTGTATGCTTACATTGTTCGACAATAGATTTTAAAGAAATGTTGTGTTTAAAATATCTACCATTTGTGGGAAACTGATATAATGCTGTTGATAAAAACAATCTTTTTAGAAAGGAACACTATTTATGGTTTAATATTTGAGATGACTAATAACTCATCGAGCTTCATCGACTCATTGAGACCGTTAAAACAGGGTTACGCCCCTCTTATAACTTTGTGTTTTTATTTACTGTTTATAGTTTTTGGTCTTCCTGTGTTTTGTTTAGTCCAGTGTATATTTATAGTTTAGTTTTAATGTCAATGTGACTCCTTAGTGTCCTATTAACCATATCTGGGCTTCCTGTGTGTTGGGTGTGTTTGTTGGTGGTCCTCCCTAAAACTTCCTGCATTCTTTGTTAAATTGTTTAAAAGCGTTTATTGAACCTCTCTGTAATTTAAGTGCAAGTTTTCTCTTTGTCTGACAATGTGGGTTCCCTTCACCTTTTCAGATTTGTTGTATTTCTTGTAAAATAAAGTGTTTTTTTAGCAGTTCACCACTCAAGGTACCAATGCTGCTTAAATTGAACTGTATGCAAATGTTTTATTTGTGCGCCCCACTGTTTGAGAACCACTGATCTAGCCAATGACATTCAATAATGATAATTTAATCATATATATTGATACTTTAGCTTTTTTTTCTGGATTTTTTCATTTACAATGAAGTATTTGAGATTTTTTGGTAAGAATGAAGTCTATAAATGATCATGTACGGAAGTATGCTTTGTTAAAATGGTGCATCAGACTTGCCTTAAAAAAGGTGTTGAAGTACAAAAATAAGTGTGTTTGTTTACATACCCAACAGAAACTCAAAAACAGGTTTCGATTGCAGTTTTTTTAAGGATTTCATCAGATTATTACGCATTAGGTTGTATAGTGTTTTTTTTTTTTTTTCAAATCCCTCACATCCAATACAACAACAGTATATTTTGCTGATAAGTGGCACAATTATTATATTTAAAAACAAAAACTAGTCTTTGTTCCTTGAAGAGTCAACCCCAATCTTTTTGGTATGTTTTAATTGTTTTAGTTTTACTCAGGATTAGAAACATTACAATAAGAATTCTGGTTGGAGTGAACTTTTTTCGCACATTAGTGCCAGTAGCTGGGATATCTATCACAAAATTTCACAGTTGAAAAAAAATCACATTAAATGAAGAGAGCGGGCATCACGGTGGTACAATCGTCTCACAGCAAGAAGGTCGCTGGTTCGAGCCTCAGCTGGGTCGGTTGGTATTTCTGTGTGGAGTTTGCATGTTGTCCTCGTGATCGCGTGGGTTTACTCCGAGTGCTCCGGTTTCCCCCACAAGAACAAAGACGTGTGTGGTAGATGTCAATTGGGTAAAAACGATTGTCCGTAGTGTTTGAGTGTGAATGAATGTGTGTGTGGATGTTTCCCAGCGATGGGTTGCAGCTGGAAGGGCATCCGTCGCATATGTCGGAAGAGTTGGCGGCTCATTACGCTGTGGCGACCCCAAAAGAGAAGAAAGCAGACAAGAAAATGGATGGATGAAGAAAGCAGAATAAATTGAAATGCAGGTTGCTTTACCAACAGCATAATAATATATTTTAGCAAGTGTCTTGGACATTCAGAACCGAGCACCTGACTTTATTGGAGGGAGCGGGTCTTTTTACCAAGAAGTCAGAGTGATGGGGGGTGGGCTCGTGATGAATATAAAGTGCTTGTTGCCATTCCCAGGCTCTGGAACACACACAGGTTGAACAGCTAATCAGAGAGTGTGAGCCGGCAGCCGGACGTCCCTCAGACTCGGTCAGACAGAGTTTTGGGGAAGCACATAACCCGGCGGCGGGCCTCGCACCCGTAGCAACAGCTCTGAGCAAGCAGAGATGCTGAAGGAGAGAGGGTCACTAGGGGTGAGCTGCTTCACAAGGTTCATTCTGACAGCAAACCAACTTGAACTTGACCGATCTCATTAGCATAAACTATTCTAAGGTTTATATTGCTCTATGTGTGCGAGGTATAAAAAAAAAATCCAGCAATTACTAGCAAATCTAGAGCCTTTCTTAAAACCGCTAAACAACTTTAACAAGTTTATTTTAAATAAACTATCAAGAACTTCTAAATAGTGACAAACAAGTGACAAATCAGAAGCAAGCAACTTTTTATTACATAGCAACAGCGATGGCAACTTTGATGTTATGGCATTTAAAAAAATCTATAAACTAATGAAAAATCTAGCTGCATTTTTCACAATCGTGCCACCAGTGACAAATCTTTTGATGTAAATACGCAAGCAACTTTTAACAAATTTGCAAAACTTTGTTACAAATCTAGAAACTAGGGACAAATCTTGTGATTATTTTAATAGACTTGGGACAAATCTGCAACTTTTTTTTTAAATCTAGCGATTAGTGAGCAAGAAATAAAAAAATCTAGAAGCTAGCTACAAATCTAGCAGCTTTTTTGCAGATCAAGCAACTAGCTGAAAATATAGCGATTAAAATAATTCTAGGAGCTAGCAAGAATTACATTTACATTACATTTATGCATTTCATTTGGCAGACACTTTTGTCCAAAGCGACGTACAGAAGAGGAAAGACAATATACGATTTGTTACACCGTCTACGTCTATCTCAGCTTCTCATAACAGAAGTTGTATCAAGTGATCAATAAACCATAGCAGGAAGAAAATAAAGACAGAGGAGGAAACAAGATTTTTTTCTATAGTAGGTGTTCCCAGAAGAGAAGAGTTTTCAGTGGCTTTTTGAAAGAATTATGTGACAAAAATTAGAATCTAGCGATACATCTAATGACATTTAAAACATAAATAAATAGAGTAGCAAATCTAGTTGCGTTGAAAAAAAGAAATCTATCAAAACGTTTTTAAAAATCTACTATTAAATAAATTTAGTAACTACTGTGAAATCTAGAAATACTATTAAACTCGTGAAAATCTAGTAAAAAAAATTTAATCTGGCAAATTTAATATTTTTTCTTTTATTTGTCAACTCACAAAAACATGTAGATCTTTATTTTTATCTGACAATTAGCAGAAAAAAATTTAACCTGATTTTCAAGAAAATAGAACCTGTAACCTGATTTATTTTATATGGAAACTCAATTTTTTAAAACGTTACAAATACGATTACAATTAATTAAAAAAAAATCAGCTAAAATCTATTTAAAAAATGATCTGGCAACTTTTGAAAATCTAGTAAAAACCTTTTTTATCTGCAATCTAAAATACATCTAATCGTTTTTTTTTTCACCTGGGAACTGGTGAAAATATAGTAAACAATTTGCAAATCGCAAAACTCTAGTACAATGTTCTGATGTAGCAATTAGTGACAAATCTAGCGAGATTTAAAAAAATGTCAAAATCAAACATTTAACGTCAAATCTAGAGACATTTTAAGAAATATTTTTACATTGATTTGTATCTAGTTTCTAGCACTCCTTTGCAACTACTGACAAATTTAGCTCTAGGGCAAATTTCACAACTTTATCTACTTTTTCTGGAGTCTTACTAGATCCAGAGAAACCAGGAGGAACTTTGAGTGATTTGCACATCCTTAAAGCTGTGTTTTATAAGTTCATGTGTTTATAAAATTCTGTGGCTAGAGAAAGGCATTTGGCAGGAAAAATATGGGTAGCAGTATCAATGAAAATTAGAGAAGAGAAGAGATCATCTAGAGACTAGCACAGCTAATTTGTTTTTAGTTTCTCCTCATTTGCATAACCTACAGTCATATTCATGAGGGAGGAAGTCCCAGTGGCTTATCAATGCATTCATCAGACTGAATTCAGAATTGTAAAACAAACAGCGTGGTGGCTGGGACTATAACAGCCCTAACCAAACTTCCACATGCTCGAAAGCACTAGGAATACTCTCTGTTCCCCTGTATTCAGCCGCTCTCCTCTTCGAGATTTGAAAAGAGGATGAAACATGAGCATCATCTGCTCTCAGGGTCTTGACTCTCTATTAAAATTGATCGTGATGAAAGCTGAAGTTATCTGAGCTTCCACTCTTCTGTGAATTCCTAGCGCTGCTCTCATGTCCTCAGGATTCAGATTTACATGCGACTCTCTCTCTCCCTCTCTCTCTCCCTCACTCTCTCTCTCTCTCCTTCGCTCTCTCTCTCTCTCCCTCGCACTCTCTCTCACTCTCTCCCTCACTCTCTCTCTCTCCTTTGCGTCCCTTTGGCTCTCTCATCTCGCCTCGCCCATCCCTCGTCTCTCGCCTCACTTTGCTCTCTCTCGCCTCTTCCTTCCCTGACGCACTCTCGACTCCTACTCTTCCTTTGCTCTC
>UELW01000738.1:0-28114 GCA_900490495.1 Danionella dracula | reverse complement strand
ACATCCAATCATATCGGTGTTTTACTCCTTTCCATCCCCTCATTCTGCTCTACGCATGATCCAAATGAAACATCCCCTTCAAGACTTTTCACTCTTAGACTAATCTAAGCTTATTATAACTGGTATGGGACACATTAAAGCAGGGAGATCTTGATAATTACAGGCGGCTCAAAACGCTCACTAGCTCTGCGTCACATCGTATCACACCACCGCGCTGAGATTCTGGTGATCCCTGTTCTGAGGGCCGCCGGCCCCTGACGCGCTCGGCTCAGGCACCTCAGTGGTTAGCCGAAGACCGCTTGCAAACGTTCAAACGTGCAAATTTGACCGCTTGTTATGTCAGCACTGAAATAAATCGTTGCATCCACCTTCGCTGGCAGGACTTCAGAGCAACTTCAGGGTGCTCTCTCACGTCGATCAGTCTGCTGAACCCAAACAGTTTCCAAATAATTTCCAAAAATGTAATAGGCCATTGCACGTAAACTGTGGTTTCTTCTGAACGTATACACGTAAATTCACGCAAGCTGTGTGCTCCTCCAGCGTCGTCCTAACAAAGAGTTTGGGGGCCTTCGTCGGTTGTCTCATATTAAGCAGAGAGTTCTGGAGTGTGGATAATCTCCTTTCGAGATAATCCCCAGTTTTAAGGAGGAAACCTTTATATCGTCTGTTTAAATGGCAGATTTCTTTTTCTTGGAGGTGTAGGCTCCTCCTTGGTCGCTCGCCGGGACCTTTCCAAAGAATTTTTGTTTTGTTTTTTTTGCTCATTTTGCAAGCTCCTAGCTCCTGGGATTTATTTCAGCGGTGGCCTATCACGAGACCGAGAAGAGCGCTTGACCTGCGTCGAGAGTGACAGACATATGGATAACGTTGAGAATCGGGTAATTTTTTCAAAATAAAACATAGTTTTCCGATTCCAAAATAGCGTGGATGACTATAACTTGATGACACTCCGCACATCTTTATTTAGTACTATACATAATCATTCTGCTGGTCTTTAATTAGGCTCAAAAAAGAGGCAGGAGAATTGCACATTCTTGAAGCTTACTAACAGTTTTTGTGTGATTTATGTTAGGGTTAGGGTTAACCCAAGACCAGTACAAGTTCCAGAATCTTCCATTCTCCCTCTTTTACGTGCTCTGGGTCCCGTAGAGCCGAACACCTCGTGTGAGATATAAAAGTGTGGAGGGAGACAGTGTGGGGTGATAAAAATCTGAGAGATGTGCATCACAGAGAATGAGCTGAGGCCAGCAAATCTCAGTTTCAAATAATAAATGAAGAGAAGAGCGTTTCAGGAGTCCAGCTGCTGGAGATGAACGCATGAATCAGTTTCTCTAAATCTCGTCTGGAAACAAAGCATCTGATTCTTGTGATGTTTCTAAGATGGTAATCAGCGGATTTTGTCATTACTTTTAGGTGGCTATTTAGACTAAGATCAGAGTCCAGAATCACTCCAAGATTCCTGACCTGATCTGTAGTTATTAGATCCTCAGCAGTGAGATATGTGTTAACCTTAACAACCTCGCTTTTGCTTCCGAATGCAATGACTTCAGTTTTGTCCTTGTTTAATTGAAGAACGTTGGTTTCCATCCAGTTTTTAATCTCATCGAGACATTGGCAGAGAGAGTTTATGGGGTTGTAGTCATTTGGGGAGATAGCTAGATAAATTTGTGTATCAGCATAACGGTGGTATGATATCTGGTTCCTTCTCATAATCTGGCCCAGTGGAAGCATGTACAGGTTAAATAGTAAAGGAGCAAGGACACTCACTGATCGTGTCTGTGAGGTGTTTAGGTGCTGAGTTATGTTTGGACTTCTCTACGAGCAGCAGAACTTTAAAATTCTATTCTGAAGGAGACCGCAGCCAGTGAGAGACTGAAGAACTGGAGAGATGTGTTCTGACGTTCTAGTTCTGGTTAGAATCGGAGCGATGCGTTCTGAGCGAGCTGGAGCTGTTTAACGGAGCTTTTTGAGAAGAGCGCTGAGAAGAGCGCTTCAGGATCTAGTCACAGGATCAGCAGACGAATGCTGCTCCGGAGCAGAAAAGTTCCCCCAGAGCCAGTTTTAAGGGTAAATAACGCCCCTGATGACGGGTTTGTTGTCGGCAGCAGAGGTGGTGCTCGGTTAACGAGGGTGTAGATCAGCGCATGTGGGTTATTTTTTATAAGCGGCCCGCATCAACACACTCCGCCTGTGAGAAACCGTCAGCAGGTACGCGACGGAGGCTTGCTGGAGTGCAGCGGCGTCCATGATGACCATACACCAGGAACAACTGCTCGAACATAAACCATACGAGCTCGGATCAAAATACAGCCTTGATAATTCAATCCTTTACATTTCTAATGTAGTAAATCGAGTTGCATTATTAACTATACCACGATACACATAGGTAAAATCAAAAAACTAAATTGTAAAATCTTCTTTAAATAAACTACTCTCTAAATGTAAGTCAAAGTGACCGGTTGAAAAATGGTTATGAATATTAAATAAATGATTCAATTAAGTAATTTCATTAACGTCTACAAGAAATCCAATTAATCATTGAATCTCGCATTAATAAATTGTTTGGTTTCAAGTTTTTTTTTGTGTATTTTGTATATAAGCATTTATTTAAACACCTAAAATTTCCTTTTATTAGTGAATTTAATTTAATAAATAATCCTAACATTTAAGTAATGGGTCAGAAATCCTTTGAAATGCGTAAAAAGTGGACTATGCTTTTTTTGGTTTCTTTCTTTCTTTCTTTCTTACTGTAGATGGTGAATTTAAAGCATTGTGTAAACTAGACTTTTCAGACGTTTGTTTTCTTAAGTTTTAAAGTCGTTCCTCATCAGAAACTCTCTTTTTCTGGAGCTCAAAACGACTCGATGGTTGTAGCCACGCCCCCTGACCGAAGCTCCACCCACTGACCAATCAGATGAAGCGCTGATGAAGCTCATCTCAATGATGAGTGTACTCGCTGACTGAGCCAGAAGTGAACCGTAGCAGAGCCGCTTTGATAAACAACAAAAAGAAAGTGATTTTGACTCCAAAAAGATTGTTGTGAAAGAGGTGTATTTTCTGTAAAACCCAGCAGGGGGAGTGGTGGAGACACTACAGTGGGAGGAACAGGGGTTATGTGGGTCATTTTGAGGAGATTCAAAGACAAGAAAAGTATTGTTTAGGATACTAACTGCCTTCTGAAGATTATCAATAGTGTTGAGCGCAAATGATTGATATCTAAAGGGGAATAGTGTGGCTCCTTAAAAGCCGTTGCACATCTGTGCTGCTCGCGGTTGCTCTCTGGGGGGGTAAAGATTCAATGCGCAGAACCTCTCCAGATCATCAGCTGGAACTCGATGAATAGTACGAGGCACACCAGGAGACAGTTTTCAGCAAATATAAATTCTCTTCATCGTTTGACAAGAAGAACAGCAGCAGCAGCTCCTTTCAAAATCATGGTTCCCAACTAAACCATGAACCCAACCTAACGATGAGCTACTTCTCTCTCTCTTTCTCTGAGAGTGAGTAAGAGAATTTGTGAATCTCTCTCTCTCTCTCAGAGTTTGACGCTCCTCCTCCTCCTCCTCCTGCTGCTGCTGTGTTTGCAGGCGGCTTCAGCGCCAGACACCCCGAGGCAGCGGTAGCGCCAGAGAGTCTTCCCACCTCTGTTTTTGTGGTGGAGATGACATGCTGGAGCTTTGAAGAGCAGCGAGGGAGGAACCGAGCGCTGAACACATCACTCTGCCAGAGCACACACACACACACACACACACACGCACAAACACACACACACACACGCACACGCACGCACACACACACACGTCATGTCGCCAAGCGTGTCCGCCCAGATTCCCTCGCCGCCGGAGAACAGACGGGAAGCACAGCTCTCTCTCTCTCTCTCTCTCTCTCTCTCTTCTCTCTCTCTCTCTCTCTCTCTCTCTCCATCTCTCCCAATCTCTTTCCCCTCTCTCTCTCTCTCTCTCTCTACTCTTCTCTGTTTCTCCTCTCGTTCTTATCCTTCTTTCACTGTCTTTCTCTCCCCCTCTCTACTTATCCTCCTTGTTAGTTTCTTACACTGTTCCTTCTCCCCCCTCAATCGTCTTTCCGTTCCTTACCCAACTTCACGCGCTCACTTCTGTCTGTCTCTCTCTCCCTCTGGTTGTTTCTTCTCCTCTTTACCTCTCTTCCCCCTCTTGTTCTCTTTCTCTCTCTCTTGCCCACTTTCACTCTCCCCCTCTTCCTATCTTTTTTCCCTCTCTCCCCCCTTCATCTCTCTTCCTCTCTTCTCTCCTGTCTCTTTCCTTCTCTCTTTACTTTCTCTCTCCTCTCTCTTCCTTTCTCCTCCCTCTCTCTCCCTCTCTTACCTGTTCAGGAGAAATGTGGCTCCTTCAGCCATCTCCATCTTTCACAAACCCCATCAAAGGCTTATCCCTGTTTCGTTTCTCGAGTCATCACGACGGTGTTTTTGATTCTTAAGGTTTAGAGATTCAGTTCAGGTGCAGCTCAGAACTGTTCGCGCCGTGCGTGGTTCTGCACAATCTGGCAACCACATCTCTGCCCCCGAGATCGGAGAACCCGAGGCAGGAAGTACCTCACGTCAACACAAACGGAAAACACAAACGACGAGTCGTGCCCTGAATTTTTAAATGTTAATTTTCTTTTAATACCAATGCTTTCAGTTTTTATTTGATATATCATATATACATGATCGCTTAACGTCTCTCAGCACTTAATGAACATTTTCTGGTTGCTTTCAGTTCTAAGGAATGAAATTTATAAAAGACGTGTATATATATATATATATATATATATATATATATATATATATATATAAACAAAAATAGATAATAGGTGAAATTCTGTATTTAATACAACAAAATAAATATTTTTGCAAAAAGTACTTAACCACCATAAATTCTTATCTGTCTTCTCATTGGTCGATTAGGTTTGCAGTATTTTATCTCTAGAAATATATAATCGGTTGATTTGAAGTAAATGTGCCCCCCTCCCCTCATTTGTGCCAGAAGGGGGAAAAAATGGAAAATTAAAGTTAAACTTCAAAAAGTAAATTAAATAAAAATATTCTTTTAAAGAAAATATGAGAAACTGGTATTAATTTTATGTAGTTACGTATCATTGTAGGTCATTTATCTTTGGGGCTGTAATTTACCCCCACCCAAACACCACCCACCACAGAATGTCACGTTCTATCAATTTCTTTCTGTTCAACTTTGAAGAATGTAATAAAAAAAACATCGGGCACAATTCTCACTCCATACAGTTCAACTCTTACACACAGCACCTTTTAGGTGAAATCTTTTCTTCTGTGTTGAGAGGAAAAAGTGTTTTTACATTTTGTGAAATACAACGATTTATTTCAAGTTTAAAGTGAAGAATTGGCTCCTAACACAGAGCCTCGTGGATACTTTATCCAGAGAATAATCAGAGTAAAGTAGAAGCCACACTCATAAAGAGTTCGAGTTGATGTGGCTGTTCTTGGACTGGTACAGAGTTTTAAAGAGCTGCTGATTCAGCCTTCGCACCCTCCCGGCGTGTTCTGGGCTGCTTACCGCTGCGGGACGAGGTGCTACAGTCACCTTGAAGTTATGACCGCAGCCACACCTCACCGCTGCACCATCGTACTCACCGCTGTACGAGAAAAGAGGAGAACGCTGGTAAATGAACGTGATCTGAGTAACAGCAGCACATTCGCTCGCTCTGCGTCGCTTCGGTGGCTAACGTTTTGTGTTCGTTGGTGATGGACGTAACATAAAACATGGCTCAACATAAAAAAATTCAATAAAGATTGAAGTAGCAGCTCTGTTTTCTTTGGTATTAGTTTACATCTACAATGAATTTAATTGTATTCAATTTTATATATTCTATATTTTCTTTTCTTTTTTTAGAAGTATCCACTCTGTTTTCTTTGGTATTAGTTGTCCATTTTATTTATTTTAGTTTTATTTTTAATAAATGTTATTTTTTGTTTTATTGTGTATTTTATATATATATATATATATATATATATATATATATATATATATATATATATATATATATATATATATTTAAAGTTAGGCAGAAGTGTCAAAGTTTTTTTTTTCTTGTAAAAATCCTCTATCTACTTAAATAGTCTCAAAATCACTCTGCTGCTACTCTTTAATGCATTACTGTTATTCTGTGTCTTCAAAGCTGGTTCAGAAATTAATTTCCACCAACAACTGAATGCTCCATAGTTGAACCATAAAACTCAAATCAGGTGAGCTGCATTGTCAAATATTTAATTTCACGTTGGAGGGGAAAAATGAGAAACTAAAAAAAGAATATATATATATATATATATATATATATATATATATATATATATAATGCAGTTCTCTCACAGAAGCGACCGGCTGCAGTAAACGCACACGGCATTACACACGTCATTAGTGTGAGAGGCTGTCATTAAAGCACTGAGAGCCAGGTGAGGTGTCGGAATGCCACATCAGCGCGGTGTAATTGCATTAGATAATTACAGCACTCGACAGCTTAACTATGACATACTGCATCAGTTACCCTGAACGCAGCAGCGAGCGGCGGGCGAAGTCTGCGGGTGAGCGGTGCAGCTAAACGCGCTTCAGTTTTATCCACAAACGCACACGAGAGACTCGAGAAACCAGACACGCCCGGAGATTAAGGGATTATGGACAATTTGTCGAGATGCACGCTCTGGTTGACGGTGTAGGTTCCATTTTAACTGGCTAATTAATTAGCCGGACACAGAGGATTCACTTTTAAAAGGAGCTCATTACTTATTAGTGTGAGCAATAAGTAAAGTAATCGAGTTACTTTTTAAATTGAGGAACTAGTTACTATTTCTCGATCTCTGTTCCTGCACGATCTGACTTCATGACACTCGTGACTTCAGAAAGCGTGAGCAGATGAGGAGCGTTTTCCTTTCCAGCTGAGCAAAAAAAAAAAAAAAAAAAAAAACGAAAGAGCGAAGCGAGGACACAAAGAAGGCAGCCGCAGTCTGAATAAAACCTGGCTTTCCATTTTTATAGTCGTTTTTACTCACGCCAATGTTTTTCAAGCCTTCGGAGGACTTCACATTTCCTTTTCCTGTGGTTTTACAGACAAGAACAGCCAAACCCAACGCAGCTCCTCAGCAGGGCATGCTGGAGCCTCGAGGGCCCTGGACGCAGGCTCCGAGGGCCCATCCGCTCCGTCCGTCTGCAGCGTTTCTGTTTATCTCTTTGTCTCAGCGGTTTAGCAGTTTGTGGCGCAGACATGCAGACCCCAGGCTGATGTTCCTATTAGACAGCAGAGCTTTCTCTCCACGACGGAGTGACGTTGTGGTGGAGCAGAGCGCTAAGGCCGTTTCCGTGTGTCTCGGGTCGAACGCAACCGGGTAGGATAGATCAGCACATCTATTCTTGGTCTTCTTTAAACGGAA
The DNA here is from genome assembly GCA_900490495.1 of Danionella dracula. Classification (NCBI taxonomy): domain Eukaryota; kingdom Metazoa; phylum Chordata; class Actinopteri; order Cypriniformes; family Danionidae; genus Danionella; species Danionella dracula. The sequence continues at coordinate 20,697 of UELW01000738.1, read as the reverse complement.
GCTTCCAAAAGAACTCATCCATCGTGTCTTGCACGAATGTGAGGCAACAAAAGCCAGCTTCCTGCTACTTTTCAGACTTTCGGATCAGAATTTGCAGTGAAGAATAAAATAACAGTTAGGGTTGCAAAATTCACGTCTGGAAACTTTCCATGAGAATTAATGGAATATATTGAAAATTAATGCGCATAAGCTGAAGGTTTGGCTGTAAAAGTGTATTTAACAGTAATTAAAAAAAAGATTTAAATGTTAGGGAAGCACTGCACCGGTTGATTTTTTTTTTTTGCGTCTAGTGCTCAATTGTTCTTTCATTTTTTTATGGATTGTTTTTTCCAAACAAATCGTTTTTGTGGAATGAGAGAGATGAAACGTGTATATAATACATCAGCGAGCTCATTTATGCTTCCTTATGTAGTGAACTGACTAGCACACTTTAGATGAGAGGAAATCACACATGCTAAGATAAGGGCCCTCTTAGTAAGCTTTAATGCTATATTTTTGTAGTGACGAAGAAAAGCTGTTTGTGCAGTAGCGTGCGAGCCTGTAAATCAGATGTTCTGCGTGTAAGCTAGCTGCCGCTTTCTGTGAGTTTTTATAAGATGAGAGATCATGTGCCATCTAGCTCCAAAGCTTTTATTTTGCTTTTGCTGAACAGTTTTGTCATCGTTTAGAAGGACAGCACTGCTGAAGAGTATTAACACACACATCATTCATCATTTCAGTTTGAATACACTTATATTATATACTTATAAGTATACTTGTGTGTATATATGTATGTGTATGAATGTGTGTATATACGTTTAAAAGCAGTTCTATGATTCACATTGGAATATAATGAATTTTATCAATACCAGAATTAGTCAAGATCGAACTTAGTAAATTTTTTGATTTGTTACCAATCTGTTTTGGTCTTTTTTTTAAATTTTTTATTCCTTTTAATGTCTTATGAGTTCCTCTGATTTTCTTTTAAACACTGTTTTGTGCAGCACTTTGGAAACTTTACTGAGCAGCACGAGCAGCTCGTACGGTTCGATGGTGCGGTAAAAAAAAAAGCATTTCAGGACGTAGATTCTAGAACAATAGCCCGAAAGAGGAAGAAGAGTGTCTCTTCCTCCACAGACAATTAAATCACCAAAAAGTGATGTTTGTAATATGTTCATGCCTTTTTATCAACAAAATGTTTAACTTTTCATCTAGTTTATAATTTTAATAAAATCATGTGAAAAGTGTGTGTGGGGGGGGCTGGAGGAAATATAGCCATGCCTTTAAACCTCAAAGATGCCATGGCAACCACTCAAACGAGGATGCTTCTCTTCGGGTCGATTCCGTCACCGGTGTAACCAGCCTCACATCTGGAGAGCATTAACTCTACTTCCTGTGCGGAGGGTCTGATCTGCGCACATCTGGACGAGCTCCAGCTCTAGAACATGTAGGATCAGCACACGCAGAGGAGAAACAACAGAACCTAGATGCAGCACGATGAATGCTTTGCATATACATTTATGCATTTAGCAGATGCTTTTGTCCAAAGCGACTTACAGAAGAGTGGAGAGAATATGAAGTAAAGCAGTAAACTGTAGACACTGTGCTCCAGAACCCTCTTAAACCCACTGAGATCATGCTTCAGTGTAAACGTGTGTCTAACACTGATCTCTAGAACAGATCATCGTTCTCACACGCTTCTCTGAGGATTAGTTCGAGGCTGAGACCGCTAAAGCTTGGATCCTAGAATCGCCGCCGCTCTGAACCGAGTGACAAAGCCCCCTGAAGAGAAGCCGGTGTGGGAATGTGTGGCACAGGTGTGTGCTGACCTTATAATAACACTCAGAAATGGTAAAAAAAACGGATTCTGGTGTGGGTTTCAGGTCTGAAGCAGACCTCTCGCTCACACAGAAGGCTCAGGAAATAGCTCCCTGGTTCTCTACCCAGAGTTCCTTCTCTGAGGTTGGCGCGAGGGCTGGAAGTGCTGCGCTATAAACCTTCAGTCTCCAAGACTCCACCACAGCGGACTTCAAGGGCCCGGCGGCAGAGCCCTGATGGACCGCCGCGCTGGAGAGGCGCTCACCTCAGGAGAGCGGAAAACGGCTTCATTCAAATAAATCTACCTTTTATTAATTATTTCTATTGCTAGGTTTTATTAAATCTAAATGAAAATAAGGCAAAATTACTTTCGTTAGGAGCGCCATGAGACATCATAGGACCTAAAGGAGACCTCCCCATACGCTAGGGCAAAACCATGTGGTTTCTTTGTTGTAGTGCAGACAGTGAACTGGCGGTGATGACTGTTGGTCTTTAGCTGCCACCAGCAACCCTTTAGATTGTCCTACATAAAAAGTAATGTACAGGCATGTTCTGTGTTCCAACAACCTAAGCCCAGCCAGAGATGTGCGAGGAATAGTTCATTTTGAGGAGCACAATCATTTGAGGAGATTCAAAGACACTTTTTAGGATAAATACTGCCTTCTGAAGGTTATTAAGAGTGCAGTGATTGTCTAGAGGGTGCAAATACTTATGATTAATCATTTAACAGAGGCTAATATGGGTAGATTTAATGTTGATTTCTTCAGAGATATTCACACCTGAGTTTTAGACAGGAAATATTTTGGGGTTCCTGAGCTGAACGTCCCGTACGAGCTGTCTGGGCTCCGAGCGTGGGCTGAAGTTTACAATCATGCGGTGGAAGGAAAATAAATCGTTTTGAAGAAGTCTGAGTACGGTGAGGTTACTGCAAACTCCTGATTACTAGATATTTTATTTAATGTAAGTACTCAAATTTGTCATGCTTAAAAGGGTTTGTTTATAGCCTAGATAACATCTAAAGTCATCTCATGGCTGTACATACAGCTCATATCTACAAGTAAAGGTTATTCTTTTTTTTTTTTTTTTACCATTATTATTACCTGCCAAAAATTCAAATAATAATAATAATAATAACTAGATTTTAAAGTTTGGTAAGCAAACTTTGTTTACTTGAAAAAGTAGATATGGTGTCGTTTGATAAAACATTGAACAGTTTGTTTAAAGTTTGAAAGTGTTTGTTTGATTAAGTTAATAGTTTGAAACTATGAGTAACTCCGTATTCCACTAAGTCAGGGGTCGGCAACCCAAAATGTTGAAAGAGCCATATTGTACCAAAAAAACAAAAAACAATTAGGTCTGGAGCCGCAAAAAATTAAAAGCCTTGTATAAGCCTTATAATGAAGGCAACACATGCTTTATGTATCTATATTAGCCTACTATAAAAATGACTAAGTTTGCTACGAATATATAATGAGCCTTCATGATTAAATGTTTATTTTCCCTGCAGTGAATCCTGTAGAGAACGACGCACCACGTGACTACTCTGTTGTACGATTACAATATTAATGAATTATGTTTCATTGCTTTGATGAAATTAGAGAAATGCAATAAAGAAATCGGATTTTTGATGTCATTTTTATTTTGAGGATTCCCAAAAACAACATCAAAATGGAACGTGCACAACGTGCCCCTTTACTGGGCAACAAACAACGCGAAAAAACGCAGCATACATTTATAAAAATAAAACAGCAGCCTTTTGAAAAGAAGTATATAAAATCACAGCCACTTTGTTACCAAATACGTGCATGCCTTCCCTGGAAATGTCTTTCCACTTTACTCTTGTTATTAGACAACTTCCCAATACAGAGCAAACATTCAGGCAATCCTTCCGCATCGGCACTGAATGCAAACAATTCGGTTCAAGAACCATTGAATCCTCAGTTCTCCTCAGTTCTCCTCAGTTATGTTTCTCTTTTTCTCTTTGGGATCCATGGCCCTTCACACAGTCGCTGGTTTGTTTACGACCTGGCATCCTGCCCCCTGCTGGTAGAAACGTGTGTCGCGGGTGATGACGCAAATCGTCGCTGACAGAAATGTTGAAATTAAATATTTATTCTACACTCTTTTACAGCATTGAAAAACGTTAAGAATGTTTGTCCTCCTATAGAAACCATATTAAACAAAAAACATATTTACCTTTTTCCTTTTATTTTTTCCTTTTTAAAACATTTTTGAAAAAGCTCCAGGGAGTCACTAGGGCAGCGCTAAAGAGCCGCATGCGGCTCCAGAGCCACGGGTTGCCGACCCCTGCACTAAGTTTAAGATAAAACAACTGCCATACTTGCATGTCCTTTATTTCTGAGATGCTTAAACCACGTCCCTGTTTCTACAGATATTTTAATTAAGTTTGCTAATTTTGTATCATGTTATGATCCAATCTCCGCTGGGGTAAAGATTACACCTGCAGTTTGCTTTGTTTACGAGATAATTGACTTTGACCAAACGGAAGTGAACCGTAGCAGAACTTCTTCATGAAGATGAGCTTCATTAGCGCTTCATCTGATTGGTTAGTGGGCGGAGCTTCGATCAGTGGGTGTGGCTACAGCATTTTTGAGCTCCAGAAAAAGAAAACAGGATTACACTAACATGAACCGATCTGAAGACGACTCGAGGGTTTGAGTTAGGATTGACACAAAAACATGAAACAACTGAAACGTCACGTTTTAAACAAGGATTGTCTTTGCAATCTGATCGCAATCTCAAGTGGCCAGTCAAAGAATTACAGTGTTTAGAAAAAATTGATTAGAAATTGCTTCAAGTGAAAACAGCAAACCCATGGACTTGACTTGGAACCAAAAGAAATTCAAGACTTTGGTTTATTTTAAAATTACATTTAATATTCCAATGATATTGACTTAGTAACAGAGGTGATATTGATCTTTTGGCTCTTATGAATATAAAAAATCTTGGCATGTTCATGAGTTAAAACCTCCCAATTTGGGGGTGTCAGCGGTTCATGCTGTTTTTGGGAGCATGTTGCTGAAGATGTAAGTTCTCTGTGAAATGATGTGTGCTTCAATGTTTATTAATTTTTCTTTTTTTCCGTGTCCTGTCCGGTTTTCGATAAAACATGGCAGTTTCTCTCATTTAAAAGCCTTTGCCCTCTTCAACAAAAGAAGTCTCCTAGCGTAACCATAAATCTGTCGCTCTCGGACGCCATGTTGGAGTCTACATGCCTTAACCTAAATTTGAAGCGCGGTATTTTCTTTTCCAGGACTGTACAAGCAGTCACTGGTTTTTCCTCTTGATGGATATCCAGAAAGGAAGAGCAGAGAAGAAAAACGAGGCTTCTGTTACAGAGGTCGTCTGCTTCGGATGAGATCATGGCCGTCTCTGTTTCAGCAGACATCAATCGTTCTCTGCGGTTCTGCGGCTGCTTCTAACAGCTACCTTTTATAAGGAGTGGGAGCAGTAGCTACTCCAGTGGCTACAAAGGCTCGGGATTCTATTTAGCATCACTTGTGTTTGGCTTTTGACGTGGGAGTTCAGTTTCATTCAAAGTGAAGCTTCCTCGTCCTATTTTTTGATTGCTATTCTGGAGTTTATTTTCTCTGCTGAATATGCGAAGTTAAAATTCCGAGTAAATGCAATGCATCTTCAAGCTGTGTTTGCCGCAGTTAGCCGGTTTGTGTTTTAAATTGACCTTAAAACCAATTTGTTTTATACGCTTCTGAAGAGCCACAGCTATCGATTATTTGGTAATCGATGAATCTATCACTGCATTCAATCGGTTTAATCAGGTTGACTCTTAGTTGTTTCATCTCCTGATATTTTACATTCCAGAGTAGTAAAACGTATCAAATTCGATATCAGATATATCACACGTTGCTGCACGATCTGCTGATCTTAAAGACCGGCACACATTAGAGGAGGAATGGAAAAAAAAAGGAAGTCAAACAAAGTGGGCTTAGTATTCGTTGTTGCAAAATTAACCAAAACTGAACACTTTAATCTGCTTTAAAGGAACAGTTTTCAAGGTCAACTTTTTTTTTTTTTTTTTTTTTTTTCTCATTTGAGTTGCGATTTAAATTATCTTTACTCGTAAAATCTGCCATTTGGGAGAAATCGCGCTGAAACAGTTTCATAATACGAGTTTGTTGGCAGACATCAACGTCACTGTAAAGCGATGGGGCCCCAGGGGGGCGCTCTAGGCTCCGTCAAGTGGGGTGCGTTTGACCTCAGGGAACATGCTTTTTTGTTTTCCATGTAGTTTTTTTTTTACTGTTCTAGGCAAGGCAAGGCAAGTTTATTTGTATAGCACATTTCGTACACAGGGTAATTCAAAGTGCTTTACATTGGAAATAAAGAGTAAAAAGAAAGTGCATACATTAAAATCAAGCATAAAAAAGTCATATAAATCAAACAGATTTAAAACACTGAAATTTAAAACATCGATTAAAACAAAGATTAAGATTTGAAGTGCAGATGTAAAATAGTTGTTGGACGTTGGTGCTCAGTCCACAAAAGCTCAACTAAACAGGAGAGTCTTTATCCTGAGTTTAAACGTGACTAAAGTGTTGGCACCCTTGATCTCCTCTGGAGCTGGTTCCTCTGTGGGCCGCAGGAGAACTAAAGGAGTATTTACCCTGTTTGGAATTTACCCGGGGGTAGATCTAATTTATTAGATCTGTGGGATCTCAGCTCTCTGTTTGGTGTGTATTCACTGATCATGTCTGTTAAGTATTTTGGTGCTAAGTTATGTTTGGACTAATATACGAGCAGCAGAACTTTAAAATCTATTCTGAAGGAGACCAGCAGCCAGTGTAGAGACTTAAGAACTGGAGTTCTGGTTAGAATTCGAGCCGCTGCATTCTGAACGAGCTGGAGCTGTTTAATGGTCTTTTTGGGAAGAGCGGTTAAGAGGCCGTTACAGTAGTCCAGCCTGCTGGAGATGAACGCATGAATCAGTTTCTCTAAATCTCGTCTGGAAACAAAGCATCTGATTCTTGTGATGTTTCTAAGATGGTAATAAGCGGATTTTGTCACTGATTTTACATGGCTATTGAAACTAAGATCAGAGTCCAGAATCACTCCAAGATTCCTGACCTGATCTGTAGTTATTAGATCCTCAGCAGTGAGATACGTGTTAACCTTAACAACCTCGCTTTTGCTTCCGAATGCAATGGCTTCAGTTTTGTCCTTGTTTAATTGAAGAAAGTTGTTTTCCATCCAGTTTTTAATCTCATCAAGACATTGGCAGAGAGAGTTTATGGGGTTGTAGTCATTCGGGGAGATGGCTAGATAAATTTGTGTATGATCAGCATAACGGTGGTATGATATCTGGTAGTGGAAGCATGTACAGGTTAAATAGTAAAGGAGCAAGGATTGAACCTTGAGGGACTCCACACGACACTGCAGTCCACTTCGACATGTGATCACCTATGTTTACTTAGAAACCTCTTCCTTCTAAGTATGATCTGAACCATTTTATCACAGTTCCTGAAAGACCAACATAGTTTTCTAATCTATCAAGAAGGATTTTGTGATCAACTGTGTGGAAGGCAGCGCTCAGATCAAGTAGAACCAGGAGTCACTTTTCCTGAATCGGTGTTTAACCGGATATCATTGACTATCTTCAGCAGAGCTGTCTCTGTGCTGTGATGAGCTCTGAAACCAGACTGATAATAGCACAAGCACAAGGAGGTGTTTATAATTTCTAAGAGGTCCTTTTCTAGACTCTTAAGAACATTTAAAAAAATGTTTTTTTTTATTTTTTTATTTATTATATATTTTATATATTATATATGTTATTTATTTTTTCTAAGTTCAGGTGTTGTAAGAGCTCTCGTGTTGGTTTCTACAGGGTTCGATCGAGTTTTTGAGCGATCTGAAGTTTGCCTCTCGATTGTTGCAGCAACCGCTCGGCTCCAGACCTCAAGACCTTTTGGTTTCTACGGATGTGAAGATGGCAGCTCCTCAGAAGAGGAAGCGGCGCGCCACCCAGGAGGACCTCCAGCGTGTCCTGTAAGTCACCGGAACAAGACGTTATTTTAGGTAGCTTTTCTCTGGAGGAAATTATAGCAGCGGTGGGGAACGAGCTGAGGGGGCAGGAAAGGACCGGCGGTCAGAAGATGTGTAATTTTCTCCGTTCTCTCGAGGACGCTGAGGGGTTCCTCAGAGTGAGATTTGTGAAGGCTCCGGCTCAACCCTCTGACCTCAAATAAACAGCGCGGGTGGGAGCCTTCTGACTGCTCTGTAACCGCTTCCACGCGCTCACATTAGTCTGACCTTCATATTTTATAGACAGGTGTTTTTTTCTCAAATCAGTTGGGATGCATCCTTTTTTTTTTTTTTTACTAGTTTTTTTTTAGATACAATGCACTAGAAGCAGCAGTGTTTAGAGTCTTAAAACAAATTAAAAAAAAATGTAAAACCCAAATTTAAAGCTTAAAACGTCTTAAAGTCTCCGTTCACGGTCTTAAATATTCTTCCCTCAGCTCTGATTATTCTGGTGTTCATATAAACCTCATCTGATATGTGCTTTTGGTTGTTACATGGGGTTCTTGTGAACTCTAAGTTCTCAACATCTTAAAAGGGATTGTTATTGTCTTACGTCAGTATCTGGCAACCTTATATTAAAATATGTGAATGTGATTGATTATTTATGCACATGTTCTCAAAATCTTGCAACCCTCAAACTCATGAAGGTGATTGTTGGGGTTGCCAGAGATTGACAAAATGTTCCCAAATATTAGAAAATGTAAAAATGACTTTGTGTTGCCAAAGTCTGTTCTTATATTCATATATACTTGAAGGCCTGAGACCTTTTTTGTGTGTAGATTAGTTAATTAAATACTTCTGAGTATGTTTTTCCCTGCAATAGTGCAAAAAAATATTTCAGCATTACTTTTGCATAACTTTAAAGTTAAGAATATCGAGCATTGCCAGTGTTGCGTATGCAATTTCATCTAATAAAAATAATGATTAGAAAACAAATGTTTTGCATTAAACAAGTGTATGTGTTACTGAACTATTCCCTTTTCGTAAGTTTTTTTTGTTATTAACGTATCTGATTAATTGGTTATTTAAAGTACTAGTGATAAAGTAATCGATAGCTGCTGCTCAGATGTCCAAACACATTCCAAAAGTAGATTTTGCACATGCTAAAGGAGCCCTTTATATATTAAATAAAATTGAACTTGCACACTATTGTCTTACGCGTGAGCGATTCATCATCTTGTGGCCTTTCTTCTCTTTCGGGGTCTCCACAGTGGAATGAACCAATGAACCACCAACTCTTCTGGAATATGTTTTATGCAGCGGATGCCCTTCCAGCCGCAACCCATCGCTGGGAAACATCCCCACACACTCATTCTCACTCAAACACTATAAATAACCGTTTTTACTCAACTCCCTATCATGTCTCTCGACTTCTGGAGGAAACCGGAGCACCCGGAGTAAACCCACGCGATCACGAGGAGAACATGAGAACTCCACACAGAGATACCAACTGACCCAGCCCAGGCTCGAACCAGCAACCTTCTTGCTGTGAGACGACCGTGCTACCCACTGCGCCACCGTGACGCCCTGGAGTGAGTGATTGTAGCACGTTTTCTGTCACAGACCCAGCGCTTTGACTCGTTACACCTCAGGGTTTACAGCTTGCTGCTCTTCACGCAGTTTGAGGATTGTTTAAGAAACTCGTATTTTGCGGATGACCCTCGAGCTGCTGTAGAGCTTCAGAGACGTATGGGATCACGAGCGCTGCTGAACGCTTGCCTGCAGTCTGGAGGGGCAGTTCATTTCTTCTGGTCTTCGTCCCACCACACACTGCGCTGCGACTCCCAGTAGCAGAGCTATAAAACAGCAGTGAAGGACATTAACTAGGAGTACTTCATGTTTTGACTTCTCTCCAAACCCACTAAAACACTGCTACGGCTCTAACTGTGTCAAATGGAGAAATATGAGCTTCGCTTTTCACTCGAGGTTGTGTTTTTAGGTTTAAAAAAAGTGTGGTTTTAAGAGTCTGAGACCATTTAGATTTTAAGATTGCATTAATTTATATTATTACAAGCATAATACGCTACAAGTATTAAACTTGTATTAGAAAGAGTGAGAGAAGTGAGAGAGATGAGCAAACAAAAGATTGGAGACAGAGAAAGAAATTAAAGATGAGGAACAGAAGAGAGAGGGAGATGACAAAGAAGGAGCAGGAGAGAGATTTGGGAAGAGAGGAAGAGGAAGAAGGGCACATGAGAGAGAGAGAGAGAGGTGATGACTGTTTGAGAGAGAGAGAGAGAGAGAGGAGAGAGGGGTAGAGCTGTGTAATTATGAGCCCTGTGCTGCAGCTAAACTGGTCCGGGAGGTCTCAGGAGACAGTGGGTCTGGCTCAGGGAGGTCTAGCCACAGACCCCAGCGGTGACGGCACAGAGTCTGGGACTAGTCGCAGCACCAGCCTGGCTCTGGAGCATTCCTCCTCTCCTCTCCTCGCTCCTGCCAGCCCTTCCCAGACCGGGAGCACTTTGCGTGAGATTCTCTCCCAGAATTCCATGAGATCACGTCTCTTTAGTCCGGGCCGGCTAAAAATCCAGAGCAAATTTCTTCATTTTTCAGAGAGCTCAAGGCTCCAAATGGGTCTAATACCATCTGATTGGGAATGTCTGAGAATGTAAAACGTCATTTTTGTTTCTCCAGTCCTCATCCTCTTCTGTGGTTGACTTTGGGGTACAGCAAGGTTCTGTTTTGGGCCCTATTTTATTTGTATGTTCTATGTCATCCTTTGCAGTATGGGAAATAGAATCATGTTTATTCAGATGATCTGCAGCTGTATCTCTGTCCACACTTACACTGTTATTGTTTAACCACACTTTTTTTTACGCGGTTACAGGGTGCGTCCACACGTATCCGGAGCAGCGTTTTCACTGTGATGGAGTTATTTTTCGGTTAAAAAGTGATTTTCTTTTTGGAAATGCTACTGATTCGTTTCCGTGTGGACAGGATAACTGAGTAAATTCTGGCTCAGGAGTTTGAAGGAGTTACAGGAGCTGATGGAACAGAGCTCCAGATGTTAGCGCTCCGGCTCTCTGAGCAGATCTTCTGAGATGTTCAGGACTACATGAGCGCACAAGATATTTACGAACGTGTTTAATCACAGAGCAGACGCGTCGAACCGCAGCAGTGTGTGTTATTGCTGCAGACGCGCTCAACAGTTCTGAACAGGAAGCGTTTGAGCCTCAGATAAACGAGGAAGTTTAGAGAGTGAAACAATTGTTGGTAAAGACTGGAGAGAGAATTTTCCTTAATAAAAGACGTTTTTCTTATCTGTGTGTGAGCTGTTCTTCACAGCCGTTAGAAGGAAGCGCTGAAGTCTGAAGAGCCTCTGCTCGGAGCTGAAAGAAGCTTCTGATTGGTGGATTTAACCTCAATGGGGGAAGAGTCTGCTGCCCTCTACTGGGTAGATAAACTCTCTGCAACATTTCAGATCATTTTACCCAGTTTCGTGTGAACACATTTTTTTCTACCCGTGCTGGTGTTGGTGCAATTTTTTTTTGTTAATGGTGTTTTTGTAAAAGTCGCGTAAGAGTTTTTAAAAATAACCAGGTATGCTAATATTATTTGTGAATATTTTTTCTGAAGCGATAAACGCTGTATCCAATCACAGCTGAGCTGAGTCTAACGACCAATTGCTGCAGAATGCATTCTGTGAAGGAGGAGTTTCATATAAACGAGTTGCAAAACAGATAATTTTGGAGTCATTGAAACATCAGGGAGAAAGAAATGCATATTAATAAAAAATGTAAGTGTTTTTTTATCTTTCATTGACGACGTTCTGTTGTTTGAGACACCAAAATAATAAAACACAAATAATCCACATTTCAGAATCACAACACTTGCTCTTTAAATGAACACTTAAGTGAAAATGCCTTTAGGTCTTTCAATAAATCATAAACAAATCTTATTTGTGTTTTGCTGATAGAGTTGTTAGTGAAGTGGGCACTAGATCAAGTTCAAGCAGTTATTTATAAACTATGAATTAATTATTAAATGAGTTTATTTGCAAAAACAAAAGAATACTCTGCCGCAGATTTCTCCAGGGCAGAACCTCGCGCCTCAGAGTCCGTTTGAGCAGCCTGTAATTGTGGAGAGGCGCAGCTCACAGCCACAGATAAAAATACTCTTTTCTTCTGTCAAAATAAAAGACCTTCCAAGATAAAAATAACCTTTTACATTGTGAGTGACTGGTTTATTTTAAACATGCTTGTGACTCGAAGTATTTTACGAGTTCTAGTCTCTGAAAGTTTAATTAATATAAGTTAACTTATAATTATAATAAGTTATAATTAATAATATTAAATACGTTTAATCTAATATATTTTATAACAGTAACAATTATACCACTAAAGCATTCTGGCAAATCACTAGGAATGCTGGGATATTTTTCTATTGATTATTTTTTTTTTTTCATGGTCAAACTTCGTCGAACTGTAGCTCAGACTGAGAATGTCGTAGACATTTTAAACAAAAAAAAAACATATCAATTTGAGCAATAATGCGCTGAGTATGATCCATAACTATTCGACCCCTAAAACTCGAGAGCGGTTCAAAGGCCACCGTTGACTTAACATTGCCGTTGAAAATGAATGTGTAACGGGTTTCACTATTTTAACGAAAAATTCAAGCCAGAGAAGCAGGGGTTGGGTTTTGTTGGTCATAGTGGTGAGGTAGAATTTTTTTAATGATATCACCACCCCCTTCATAGCGACCAGCATGCTTACCCTAGCAACCATTTTGAAAGTTCTATATCTCAGCTTAGGAAAATGTTTAAGTCCGGGGGGGTTGGTTTATATGACTCATATGGACACATTATAGGATGTCACTGACCCCTCCATAGCAATCATATCGGTTACCATGGGAACCATTTTCAAACATCTATATCTCAGCTTAGGAAAATGTTTAAGATGAGGTGGTTGTTTATGACCCGTATTGAGAATGAGAACATTGTATGTCACTGACCCCTCGATAGCAACCAGTCTGCATAACCTAGCAACTCTAAATATGACACAAACCAGCATGATATTAGAAAGAGATAAACACACACAAAAACATTTTTACTCCTCTTTCCAGCATTAAAAGTTTGTTGAAGCTTTAGCAAGTTGGGAAAACTTCAAAGATTGGTTTTCTCAAGTCAGCAAAAAGTTTGCTTTTAAAACTTTAAAATCGAGTTCAAAACACATTGTTCAACAGCGTTCACGCGAGGGAAGCGCTGGATCTGTTTGGACACGATGAAAAGGACTCGACTAGGAAACCTTGATTGTAATAGAACGTCTCTTAAGTGCATCAGGAAGAAAGAGATCGAAAAAGTCAGATAACTGTGACTGAACAGATCTTAAAAAAATGGGAACATGGCTAAAATTTCGTCATATAAATGTTAAAATTGATAGTACCTTAACACTGTAAAAAAAAAACAACAACAATCTGATATAGATGTGTTTATAAAAATAGCATATTATTCCCACTTTAGAAATGCTATATTCCCCGAAAGGTAAATTATGTGCTGAAATAATTTAATACACAGTAGTTCCTTTATGGACCTATTTTTTTTTTATTCCTTAAAACTACTGAACACTAATTTTTCAGCCCAAAGAATTTTATTATTATTTTATACTGTTTTATTTATTTATTTTTGAGCAGCAATAACAAACACGTACATAAAATACAAGGAGTTTTCATGCGAGTTTTATATAATGTTTTGAAATTAATTAATGAAAAATTACTAGTAAACCGTTTAGATTATAGTCGTACAATCAAAATATATCGTCACACCAGAGAAGCCAAAACCGTTGTTCCTGTTCCCAGTCTGTTTTTTTCATTCTACTTTTTTTTTTGACCCTTTTAATTGTTTACCAATTAGGTTTTGCTATATCGCACTTCAAATCTATTTTAGTTTGTTTCGTGTGTAGAGAAGCAAATAGTTCTGCCAATAATCACAATATGAATAAATACAATTTTCAAATAAATTTACCCTGTCATGTGATCAAACACATTCATGAGGAAACGTTTGCTTTTTTAACGCTCAAGTCTGACATTAATCTGTAATGTAAAGTAGCGATCCACAGATTTATGTTAGTCAGGACACATTTTAATGGCTAAAACCGGGGAAAGCGGTTTTATTATAGTTCCTTAAACTACTCTTTGTTAGATTTGTTGCTGACTGTGTTAATGTTTACATTCGGTTTTAAATGTGTACAAGATTGGAAGTTCCGTACATCACTCATATGATTGGTTGAAAAATGTTCTTTTTATTTGTCGAATTTTTTGTTTTGTCACATGATTTCTATTGAGGCTAAAATAATTAGACGTGTTACTTTAGTTTAGTTTGTTTTGTGCGTTGAGAGACAAATAGTCCTGTAAACATGGAGCTGGAGCGAATTAATCCTGTTAGATTTAGAACCGCTCAGGTGAGTAAATGCTGCATTCATGCGTGCTTTTTCATTCTTGATTGAAACATACTTTTGTGACAGGCCAGCTCACCTCAGAACTCTAAAACATGTTTTAAAGCAACACAAAAAAAAAAACGATAGTGTTTACACTGTGTTAGCATACAAAAACAAACCAAATTGCTAATAACAAACGACGTCATTAGTTTTCGTGCGGCTCGCTGCTGATTGAGTGTTACGCCGTTCACAGACTAAACAATATTTTCCCAGGCCTTGTTTGTGGCTATCTGAGCCTCGTGTACACAGCGGATCGACTCGTTTTACAAGAGTCAGCTTTACGAGCGTGTTTCCAGAAAGAGCGTGTACTTGTAAAGCAGGGCGCACCTGTAGCTAGCATGAGAAACTGAGCCATCAGCACAGCGCTGGAAGATAACAGAGCTGAAGCGCTGCTCCCAGACTCCTGCGGTGTTTATACAGCAAGATGAGACTCTTATCGGATTATGTTCCAACATATAAAAACGTTAACATTATATGTGGTTAAATAATTGATGCTATATGTATATATAAATATTTGCCACCTCTTGATGATCACTGCACCCTTAAAACCTTCAGAAGGCAGTATTTATCCCAAACAATGTCTTTGAATCTCCTCAAATGGTTGAGCTTCTCAATACGAGCTGTACATCCTCTGTTCCCCCCACTGTCTATGCTTCCACACTGAAAACCCACCCATTTCCCACCAATGCTTTCATCTTTTGCAGCGATAAATTCACTTTTCATCCAAAAAGGTTTCATTGTTTATCGACGCGGCTCTGCTGCGGTTCACTTCTGGCTCAGTCAGCACGTACGTTCTTCATTGAGATGAGCTGCATTAGCATTTCATCTGATTGGTTTGTGGAGAGAGCTTCGGTCAGGGGGTGTGGCTACAGCCATCGAGTCGTTTTGAGCTCCAGAAATAGAAAGTAAGATTACACCATCATAATAATAATGTTCTAATAATAATAAAAAACGTAATTTTAAAAAGCGTCTTTCTTACAAAGCGCTGAACAGAGATCAACAGTAAAACGGTGCAAAAAAGTACATGTGCAGCAGATATAGAATGAATAAAACGTATAAAAACAAAATGCATAGTCAGACAACTAAATTAAAATTCATGGCTGAAGTTAAAAGCAATAGAAGGAATAAGATGTCAACAATCATAAGCACACACAGACATCACGCGGCAGACAGGGGGCGCTGTGCAGATGAACGAGGATCTCAATGTGCTCGTGTTCTGAGAAATGTGATCGTAGAGATGCAGAACGTCTTTTTGTTGCTCGTATCGCCGTCGTAATGTAGCTTTGATTATTGTTTGCAGTCATTCATTCATTCATTCATTCATCTTCATGTCGGCTTTCTTCCCTTTCGGGGTCACCACAGCGGAATGAACCGCCAACTCTCTGGCATTTGTTTTCGCGGCGAATGCCCTTCCAGCCGCAACCCATCGCTGGGAAACGTTTGCAGTCACGTTATTTTCTTGGAAAAAAAATTAATGTAATCTACAGGAAATACGTTTCTGCTTCGTATTGTGAGATCAGAAGTAACTGGTAACTAAATACTTGACTACATTTACTTGAGTAAATATTTTCACAAGTACTTTTACTTGAGTACATTTCAGGGTAACTAGTACTTTTTCAGTGCTTTAAAAATGTGTACTTTTGCTCAAGTGAAATATCTGAACTTTTACGTCGTACTTAATACGCTCGTATTCTGAGAAATGTGATCGCAGAGATCACCGTCGTAGTTTTGATAATAGTTTGATCGAACCTACATTATTTTCCCCTCAGGAAAAAGCCTAACGTAATCTACAGGAAATAGGATCTAATAGCAGCGCTTCTGCTGCGTATCGTTCAGCTCAGAAGTAACTAGTAACTAAGTACTCGAGTACATTTTGTTTATGTACTTTTTTACAAAAAAAAAACACTGCCCAAACGATTTACTTTAGTAAATATTTTCACACATACTTTACTTTTGCTTGAGTAGATTTTTTTGGGTGCTCAACCCTGCTCTGGTTCTGCTGTAGAGAAACTGTTCTGCCCCAGAGCCTTCTCTCCCTCTGACCCTCGTGTCCGGGGTCTCCTCTCGGCAGAGCCCTCCTCGTGCTCGGGGTCTCCTCGCGCCGGAACCCTCCTCGTGTCCGGGGTCTCCTCGCGCCGGAGCCCTCCTCGTGTCCGGGGTCTCCTCGCGCCGGAGCCCTCCTCGTGCTCGGGGTCTCCTCGCGGCGGAGCCCTCCTCGTGCTCGGGGTCTCCTCGCGGCGGAGCCCTCCTCGTGCTCGGGGTCTCCTCGCGGCGGAGCCCTCCTCGTGCTCGGGGTCTCCTCGCGGCGGAGCCCTCCTCGTGCTCGGGGTCTCCTTGCGCCGGAGCCCTCCTCGTGCTCGGGGTCTCCTCGCGCCGGAGCCCTCCTCGTGCTCGGGGTCTCCTCGCGGCGGAGCCCTCCTCGTGCTCGGGGTCTCCTCGCGGCGGAGCCCTCCTCGTGCTCGGGGTCTCCTCGCGCCGAAGCCCTCCTCGTGCTCGGGGTCTCCTCGCGCCGGAGCCCTCCTCGTGCTCGGGGTCTCCTCGCGCCGGAGCCCTCCTCGTGCTCGGGGTCTCCTCGCGCCGGAGCCCTCCTCGTGCTCGGGGTCTCCTCGCGCCGGAGCCCTCCTCGTGCTCGGGGTCTCCTTGCGCCGGAACCCTCCTCGTGTCCGGGGTCTCCTCGTGCCGGAACCCTCCTCGTGTCCGGGGTCTCCTCGCGCCGGAACCCTCCTCGTGTCCGGGGTCTCCTCGCGGCGGAGCCCTCCTCGTGCTCGGGGTTTCCTCGCGCCGGAGCGCTCCTCGTGCTCGGGGTCTCCTCGCGGCGGAGCCCTCCTCGTGCTCGGGGTCTCCTCGCGCCGGAGCCCTCCTCGTGCTCGGGGTCTCCTCGCGCCGGAGCCCTCCTCGTGTATGGGGTCTCCTCGCGCCGGAACCCTCCTCGTGTCCGGGGTCTCCTCGCGGCGGAGCCCTCCTCGTGCTCGGGGTCTCCTCGCGCCGGAGCCCTCCTCGTGCTCGGGGTCTCCTTGCGGCGGAGCCCTCCTCGTGCTCGGGGTCTCCTCACGCCGGAGCCCTCCTCGTGCCGGATTCCTCCTCGTGTCCGGGGTCTCCTCGTGTCCGGGGTCTCCTCGTGTCCGGGGTCTCCTCGTGCACGGGGTCTCCTCGTGCACGGGGTCTCCTCGTGCACGGGGTCTCCTCGTGCTCGGTGTCTCCTCGCGCCGGAGCCCTCCTCGTGCTCGGGGTCTCCTCGCGCCGGAGCCCTCCTCGTGCTCGGGGTCTCCTCGCGCCGGAATCCTCCTCGTGTCCGGGGTCTCCTCGCGCCGGAATCCTCCTCGTGTCCGGGGTCTCCTCGCGGCGGAACCCTCCTCGTGTCCGGTGTCTCCTCGCGGCGGAGCCCTCCTCGTGCTCGGGGTCTCCTCGCGCCGGAATCCTCCTCGTGTCCGGGGTCTCCTCGCGGCGGAACCCTCCTCGTGCTCGGGGTCTCCTCGCGGCGGAGCCCTCCTCGTGTCCGGGGTCTCCTCGCGGCGGAGCCCTCCTCGTGTCCGGGGTCTCCTCGCGCCGGAATCCTCCTCGTGTCCGGGGTCTCCTCGCGCCGGAGCCCTCCTCGTGCTCGGGGTCTCCTCGCGGTGGAGCCCTCCTCGTGTCCGGGGTCTCCTCGCGGCGGAGCCCTCCTCGTGCTCGGGGTCTCCTCGTGGATAAACCAAGCACTGACTGTCACGAGTTTCTTCTTCACTGGTCACATGACCCCGAGCTTTTTCATAACTGTTGAGAGATTGTGTTTAGAGTTCTAAATCGAAAACCAAGAAATGGAAAGATGCGACTGCATGAAATAATTTAAGAGGCATGTGTGTTTGCAAGACAAGTTGATTTTATAAAGTTTTAAAAAGATTCTGTTCCATGTCATGAATGCTGTTATGCAACACAGTCCAGCTTTGACTCACAGGAGGACGACGTCTTGCTCTTCAAGCACTTGACTTGACGACAAACCGTCTGACCTCTGAGAGATGTGTTGTCACTTGTTGTTTCGCTCTCTTCCTGCTCGCTCTGCACTCCAAGCAGATCAAAGGCGGCTCTTCTTCACCTGCCGCAGGAATCCACCTCCTCCCTTTTCTTCTCCATCCATCAATCAGTCTGTCTGCTGTGCAGCGCTGGCAGAAACCCAGGCCGGATCAGGCCTCGAGGCAGCACGCCGTGATGGACAGCTGGCAGCGCCCAAATCCGCGTCCATGTGTGTTTTGAGATGGTGCTGCTTTGGGAAGGGGGACCGGGGTGCGAGCCGAGCCTGTGGATTCGGGCAAGTCACGGCTTCGCACGGTGCTTTTTCTGATGTCTGCGGTTGAGACAGGGCGTTGCGCGATGTTCACGAGAACTTTGAGAGAAGGAGAAAAAAAGGAGAGAAAGGAGAGGGATTGTGCAAGCGTCGACATGCGTAGTTGCGCAGGAGGCCCTGAAGGCTCGATGGGAGTTTCTCATGAGTGTGTTGAGACGACAAGCCTGCGAGAGCGCTGGGCTAACATGAGCCGCACGGGCTTAGAGTGGCGTCAACCACCAACACCTTCACATTCTTCTTCTTGTTTTTTTCCCTTCCTCGTTCTCTGCGTCGTGTTTGTGTGAACCGGAGCGCTCCAGACGTCTTGTTTTTCTCACGAGTTTGTGGGTGGTAGTTAGAGGGCCCTTCTTAGAGCTCTGTGATGTCTGTGAGACTGTTCTCGGTTCATCATAAAGACTACTTAATGCAACTGGCACCAGGCACTCGCCATGATTGTCACCTTCATAATAGGCGTGTGAGACAAAGGCTTACAGAACTTCTCCAGCCAGATTACGGCATTGAAGCGAGCGTTCGCTCTGAAATGAGAGGATCTCAACTTGTTTTAAACTGGTTTGAGTTTCTGTCTTCGTTGATATGTCATCATGAAGTCCTTGATCTTTAGTTTTTAAACACATTCTGGTGATTTATCACTCAAACTCTGGTGTGTTGTACAGAAATGTGACTTATTTAATTGGTGGGTTGATGATCAAAAGCTATCGCGATTTCTAGAACATCAGCACACTAGGATTTGTGACATCACAAACCCTCACCATCCACCAATCTCCACCCATGTGACTCCACCTTTGTAGTTGTTGCGTGTCACCTTTGTAATGTAGGTTTGTTTATAGATTGAATAACTATACATTGTCTTCCCCTTAGGGGAAAAAAATGACGTAATCTATATGAAATACAGTAATAGCTAGCCTTTTTCTTCGTATCGTTCAGATCAGAAGTAACTAAGTACTTGAGTACATTTATATACTTTTTTTAAATCATACTCTGGTAAATCATTCGGCAGTTACCTTTACTTGAGTAAATTTGATCACAAATAAGACTTGTTTAATTTGTGGGTTGATGACCAAGAGCTATCGTGAGTTCTAGAACACCAGCACACGAGGCTTTGTGACATCACAAACCCCAGGACCACACCCTCTCACTGTTATCTCCACCCATCTGTGTCGTCACTTATCTAGTTGTAAACACTATTTTTGTTGCATGGGCCACAATTAGAGCAAGATTTAGCTTTTGCTCCTTTTTTGGGGCTCTATAGCAAAGTGTTAAGAGCAGTATAGTTTTTGTCAACAATAACTGTAACAAAATTAATTGAGGAACCTTTTTCTCGTGACGATATGAGACGTGACGAGCTAATTATCTCTGTTTTGACGAAAACTTGACGAGACACGCACAAATTTTTGTTAACGATAATGCGAGTGGATGGTTACACGTGCTGATATTTCTGCTTTTCAGGATTCGCCAATCAAAATAAAAGGTGTCCGCCGCGTGTTCTCCTGGCCTGGCCCCGCCCTCCGTCCACCCGCCCTCCGCCCACCCGCCCTCCACACTGAGTGCTGTTGTACACAGTCAGAGCGCGAGGCATCTCTGCTGTTCCACATAGTTCTGAAACTATATTTATCGCATGGATAACAAACGGTGAGAAGATGAAATTCACAGGCTTTTTTTTTTTTCATTTACGTTTAGCAGAAGCTTTTGTCCAAATCGACTTACACAAAGAGGGAGAGACGATATGCAATTTTTTCAAGGTCGAAGTTAAGTGAAAGTTGAATGAGCTGATCCACAGAAGACGTAAAATAAAACCAAAGAAAACAAAGATAATGATTTATTTATTTTTATATGTTTAAGTGTTTTAGCCAGTCAAACCAGTCCTTCGAATGTACAGGAAATAAAGTTTTAAATTATACTGCTGCTTGCTCCAAAAAGCATCAAGTTACTGTAAAACATTGGTTTTGGTAGTATATTACCCCCAACAGACCTAATGTAGGTCAGAACTCAAAATGTAAAGTGGTTTGCAAGCATAAAAACTGACATAACGCATAATAAATCTGAGGTTATCGCACGCTAGTAAAAGGCTGCTGTCAAACTGCACTGCGT